>CAUYON010124190.1:0-55264 GCA_963573935.1 Arctocebus calabarensis | reverse complement strand
TACCTGTATCAAAACGTCATATATGACTCATAAATATATACAACTATTATGTAGCCATAACAATTAAAAATAAAAGAAGAACATGTTCGTTCTCCTTAGCAAAGTATCTCTCGAATGGAAGAAAAAGTATCCAATGTATACTGAGTATCTTTTTTTATACCTTATCTGAGGTCAACTTACTTGAAAATTTCCTAACAATGGCATTCCTCTGCAGTAATGCCCAAGAATGGAAAAGCAAATTTGTCTGTATACAAAGAGAGGAAGAATAGAGCTATGAATAGGAAAATGAGAAGTATGAAACTGTTTCCCACTGCTTTACTTCTAGGAACTTCTACTCAAGTGTGGTAGCAGCAGGTGCTCTAGTCTGATAGTTGAGAAGCTACAATAATATAATTCCATCTTTCAACTTTTCAACCTGGCATCCTTTAAAACCTGTGGTTTGAGAGTCCATGACAATATTCATAAACACCACAGGTTTTATCGCCATGATAAAAGCCTGATGATCCATTATGGGTTAAATGTTTACAATTATTCCTTAATTTAATTCATGGGCCCTCAAGTAGATATGAAATGATATAGAGGGAATAGTGTGGGTTTTTGTTTTTATGTGACAATCACAGCAAGAAAAAGCCAAGGTTTAGTTCCATCTAACGTATCTCTGGTTTTCCTATCTAGAATTGCTAGAAAACAGCTTTTTAATTCCTAGATTCTTTTACAAATTTTTTACCATATGCTCATTCAAAAGAAAATGAATACTGTGCCCCAGATTTGCCTGATTCTATATGTCCATTCCAGGAGGACATAAGTTTGCATTGTTGTAAGCAGAAAATAAGAATTTTCATCCTTGTTTCACTTCCTAGCTTCTTCATTCTTATGTAATTACCTCATAAGCTTACATCAATTTTTTCTCTTTTATCTTACCAAGGATAGACAGGGCCCTGTATCCTGAAAACGTATAAAATAATATGTCTACTACTTATATGGGGTGGACACCTAGAAGTGTTGATAGGAGGTCATATACAGAAAGGCTAAAAATAGTGATTTTGTGTTTAAGAGGCAGGGTTTACAAATATGTAAGAAATATAATGAATTGAACTTGTTCAACTTTGAAAATATCCACAACAAACCAAACCTTCTTCAATTTATGTGATGTTACCTAACTTTAAAAGGTAATATATAACAAAATCAAGACATTCTGTCTAAACTTCTGTTTATAGGAAAATGGAATTCTGGGTCACCCAAAGATGATTCAGTTTTAGAATCTCTTATGGTGAGATCAGGGCATTTATTGTTATAGTATTTGAGTTTAAAAATTATAGTCTTTGACTAATTGGTTAAACCACTGACAGTCTGTAAAGGCTCAGTAATTCCAAGGGCAATAATAAAATTATCCTGCCACACTAGGACCCACAGTTCAATAATCCTAAAACTATTTCACTGCATCTCACTTATGTTGTGTTCTTTCTAGCCTCACTTTCTAGGCTGTTTCTTTAATTTTCATGGGCTCTTCTGTCTGCATCACATTCATAGGACAAAAATCTAAACCCTGCTTAAATCTCAATTGCTGACTAGTCTACTCTTGAACACACACCAGTCAATATTTTTAGAATTTAACACATGATTTTTTAATTGAGCCATTTTAGAGTTAAAAACCAAAGTCTGTACAATCACCACGGATCACCCCATGGCTGCTTCCATTGCATGTTTCAGCTCTCTTTCAAATGGCAGTTTCCCAAAGACACCTTTGCCGACCACTGATTCAAAACTGTTAAACATCCCCCAGACCTTGGCACTCCCCATTTCCCTTCCATCCTTTATTTACTTTTTCCTAAAGAACACACAACATCATGGCATATGATATATTTTTTCTATTTTTTTCTTGTCTCTCAATAAAAGGTGAACTTGTTGAGAGCAGTGATTTTTCTTTCTTTCTGTTTTGCTTCATGCTTTTATCTCAGCCCCTTGTACATACACTACCTGGTACTTCATCTTTGTTGACTAAAAGAAACCAAGCTTTTGTAGAAACTGAAAAATTTATAGAGTTTCCAAAAGTTCCTTTAGTAGGTGTAGAATTTTATAAGCTGCATAGGAATTGTGGTTGTATTCATACTCCTAGGCATCCATTTATTGTTAACCAAATTAAAGCATCAGTGTTCACGTCAGTGGTGATGTCAATAATGACGGGTGTGTATGTTGTGTGTTGTGTGTATGTGTGTGTTCCTTATTCATTATGCCTTCCCACAATGTATCACTGCTTTGCTTCAACTTCCAATGGCTCCAAACTTGTACACACACACACACACACATACACACATTCCACACTTGTGCATACTTACCTGCACAGATACTTACTCACAGATAGGTCACGTTTTTTCTCACTGAGAATTTGCCATTTCTACAACTCTTTTCCTATCTCAAGAGCATCATGCTTGCTTTATGCCTAAGGAATCACCTATGAAATTTCTTTACCTAGAATGCCCTGCCATTTCCCAACTCTCTTAGAAAATGTCCACTATTCTCTTTGATGAATGCAGCCAATACTCACCAGCTTCTTCTCTCTGCATGTGCAGACATCACTGTCTGGTATTCATGTAGCATTTATCCTAATCTGCCTTTACTGAAAGCATGCTTCTCATATGACTTCTCTGCCTTTCTAAAACATCCACCTGGAAAAAGCTAATTCTGACTGAATTTAACTGCCTGCTGTCTTTAAATTTATCCTCTTAATGCTGAGTACTGAGGGAGCCTCTAGCTAGCAGATTGAGAGCACCCAGGCACCCTACCTTCATGGTGTCTGACCTCAGGGATATTGCCATTGATTTCCTAGTTAGTCACAACCCTCATTCTTTGCAACAGTATTTCTAACCTTCCTTCTCCTGAAACTGATGTTCCTTGTTCCTACCAGTTTGCTTCTTACCCCTCAGCATATGTCCTAACCTCCTACTTCAAGGAGAAAATAGATGCCTATTAATACATCTTGTTCAACTCCATGCAACCGAAGCAGCTTGTTTGCACCTGCACGTCTCCTCTCCCTGCCTCTTATTTCGGTGCAGAAACTCATCTCTCTGCTTGTGAACTTGATCTCCTGCTTTCTCACCATTAAGGCGTCTCCACAAATGAGGGAGGATTCTTTCTCCTAAGTCCTCATCTCTCCCATTATTGGGGTGTCCTTTCTGTCCATACTAAACATGCTCAAGTGTTACCTAACTTTAAAATAAGTCCATGATGTTACATTCTTCTCTGGACACCCCTCTCCTCATCACAACTTGCTTTACAGTTATAGACTTTCAAAGTACCCACCACCTTTGTAGTTATTCTTACCTCCCTACTTATTTCTCAAGGCAGCGATTCTAGCTTTTGCCCCTATCACTGAATCAAAACCCTAACTCCAAATCTCAGGATAAATTTAATTTGCAGTATAGCTTGATTCTATTTTTTTCATTAAAGTATATATATGATTCATCTCCAATCTGCCATAAGTTCTTTGTTTGCCTCCATCAAAAGAACCTTTCTTTAACTGATATTTTATAAGAAAATATTGTCAGATAATTTACACACAATTCTTTTGAATGTTTTATCAAACTCAGATGTTAAAAAATCATAAAACTTTCCAATTTCATTCCGCTAGTATAGAATATGAATATATTGAATTAGAAAATAGGAGTTCCATGGAAAACTTTTTTCTAAGTTGGGAAAATTGGAGTAGGAAGTGTCAAATTTCAAAAGAAAATCTTGAATATGATTTGACCTATCATCTCTTATTTTGTTTATTTTGCTTTATTATTCATTTCCTTCAAACAAATAAATTGGAATACCTTTTTTTGTTTATAGGCTTTAAATAATTCGTTGCAATTCATTAAAATTTTTAAAAGCTGGAGTGTTTTCTTTTTGTTATTGTTGTTTTATTTTAGTTTGATTTGGCACTACAATTCTTGGATGCTTCAATTAAAGATTCCCAAATTAGTTTGAACAAATATCAACTCAAATTCTAGCATTCACTTCTAAATAGTTCATTACCATTTTAAACCGCTTGGTAGCATTTCCCAAGATCAAAGATGGCATGCATGCCTTGCTGAAATCTTTTTATTATTTTTAAAAAATTAAACATCAGATTTGTAGCTCATTTTTCTGTGTATAAATAAAAAATTATTTGTAAATTTTGACAACTTCCATTTTGATTTTCAGAGTAATGCTATGATAGGTATGCCTGAATCAATTCTAGATATATTTCTTCATAAGAGTTTTTTGTTTGTTTGTTTGTTTGTTTGGGTTTTTTTAAACAGGATGTCACTCTGGTGCCCAGGTTGGCAGATAGTGGCAACGATCATAGCTCTCTGCAACTTCAAACTCCTGAGCTCAAGCAAACATCCTGGATCAGCTTACTGGGTAGCTAGGACTAGAGGAGTGCCACCATGTCCAGCAAATTTTATTTTTAAATTATTTTTTGTAGAGAAAGGATCTCAGACTAATCTCAAACTCCTGACCTCAAGCTATTCTCCTGCCTCAGCCTCCCAAAGTGCTAGAATTACAGACCTGGCCTTTCACAAGGCTCGTAATAAATAAGGAAGTTATTCTTAATATTATGATGCTGTTTTCCCCAAAATTTGCATTCAGATTTTCACTATAAATCAAGTAATTTTATTTATTTATTTATTTATATTTATTTATTGCAGTTTTGGGCCAGGGCTGGATTTGAACCCACCACCTCCAGTATATGGTGCCAGCACCCTACTCCTTTGAGCCACAAGCACCGCTCTAAATCAAGTAATTTTATCTTTATTGTTGCGCTTTACCAAATGGCATGTGGAATAGTGACATTTGAATAATTTTGCCTTCAAAAGTATGAAAATTAAAGAGCTTCACTTTGAATAAAATAATCTAACAATTAGTGAGTGAACTGATTTTCTATCTGAAGAATTTGATGATGCTCATATAACAACAGCATCACTTAATTATACACAAGGTTCCTCAACTATCAGACCACAAGAAACCTTGAAATGGAAGCTGAACAAAAGTAATTTAAAATAATGAACATTGATCTAAGGGAAAAGCTATCCTTCATTTAGTGATATATAAACCCACATTTGGCAGCTGAGTATATTAAATCATTTTCCAGTGACAATCTTTTTTTGCATAACAGCTCAAACTCGATGGGGACACTATGCCTCTTTATTACATTATTGTCTTCTAGTTTCCGTGTGGCCTATGGTATTATTATGATCCCCATGGAGAATGGTAAATGTAACAAGAGTTTGTGTAAGTTTCACATTTATCATCAACTTTCTTGATTTCGGCATTTATTAATAAATATGAAATTAGTGTATTTTTAGTTTACTGAAACCAAAAGCATAAACTAGCATACAAGTTTCACAAAATAATAAAGCAAATTGTTTTAGATTCCCGCTGCACAATATATAAGAATGCAATTCATAATAAAACCACTATAACAAGAATGATGGGGTTCTTATCTATCAAGCCTAGATAATTCCCAATTTCCGTTTCTATTTCACAAATCATTGTGACTGTGGACACTTTCCACTGGTGATGTGGTAACATTTCGTATCTCACAGGCCTGGCGGGCAGCACAGACTGGCTTACCAAGCTGGCGCAAGGACGGACAGTGCTGAGTGCCTCTCCTGCTCCCACAGAATGAGGGTATTGCTGTTTGTTAGGGAGCACACTTCATTGTATCAGAGGGACACAGTCTTCACCTCTTCCGCACCCTCCCTCAATTCATCAGCACACACTATTTCCTCTACCTTCAAAATAAAATCAGAATCTTATCATTATCTTATAAGCTCTTTAGCTGGCTGCCTGGTTCCAGTGACTTCATGTAGGGCCTGAATTCTTGCCATCGACTCTGAGCTGGTCTCCCCATGCCACCTTTGCCCCTAACAGTCTACTCTCAATACAGCAGTGATGATTTTACATTTTAGGTTAGGACCCTTCATTCCGCTGCTGGAAAACCTTGCAGTGGTTCCCACCCAGCTCAGAGTGAAAGTCCCTTCCTGAAACTTTAAAGCCCTGTCCATCTGCAGGTTACCACTTTGACTCATTTCCTATCACCCTCCTCTTTCTTACTTGCTTCATCATATTTCCCAAACATTCTGAGCGTCTTCTCATCTAAGGTCCTTTCTTCCAGCTGGCTCTTTCACCTGGAATGCTCCTTCCTCAGATATCCCCTTGCTTTTTCTAGAATGGAAATTCAACTCTCCTCAGTGAAGTCTGCTCTGCCTGTCCTACTTAACACGGCTATCTGAACATCCCCCACCTTGCTAATGGTCTCCACATTCTGCATTACTGTTTTCTTTTTCCCCACAACATGTAGTGTCTATATAGCCCCCTTAACCCCTTTAGTCTGCCATGCTCAGTCATAAGTGACCTCAATCAATTATAAATGTTACCACATTTCGTTTCTACAGATTGACTACAGCTCTGCTTCAGTGTCTTCTTAATTCTAAATAGTCCTTGCTGAATTGCCTTCCTCCTGATGGAGAGGAAAGAACAGATGCTTCTTCTTGGAAGTAGCATCCATTACATCCATTGACATTTCATCAGCTAAAACAAATATGGCCAAGCCCGAGGTCAGAAATACAGAGAGGATACCTTAGGGACAGGGCTCTGATAAATATTAAGTATCTAGAACAAAGGTTTGCATATAGTAGCTATTAAATAAAATTTTATTGAATGAACATATGAATGAAAATATACTGTTTATCATATGGTTTTGCATTTCCATACCATCTAGACTTTCACAGTTGCTAATGTTAAGGTGAAGGCTATCCCTTACTTAAAAACAAATAGATTACAGGCTAATACATGGATAATAATTAATTTATTGATCATGTTTAACTTCTAGTAAGGATATAAAAACACAATAAAAATAATGGAGAACATTACAATTGGCAGCAAAATGAGTGTTCCATTCTAAAATAACCTGTGTAGCAATACAGCTAATCCCAGGGTATGTCATGATGAGTCTAGGCCAACAACAGTACTTTTTCTTCTCTTATTCTTTGCAGATGTTATTCTTGTATGATTTCCTAAAGAGAAAGTTTTGGAGGGCATCTAGAAATTAATTCCATCTAATTAAATGGAGAATTGTGTAAGAGGAATGTAACTTTTAGTCCTTCTCTGCTTCCCTTCCTGCTTGTGTACTACTGACCAGGGATAACATGCCTGGAGCTGTGACAGCTGTAATGTTACCATGAGGTGACAAACATGAAAGAACACACGGAGAATATGCAATTAAAGAAATGCCAAACAAAAAAGATCAGAGTCCTATCTCATCACTGAACTGACAAACCAATCTTGCAATTTCCAACCTATAGAATTTTTGATAAACAAACAATGCACATTCATAAATATCAGCTCAAGATATGGTAATTTCCATCCCAACAGCGTTAAATGCATCTGAACTGACACAGATCACTTGGGCCCCTGCAAAATCATGAACAAATATCACATTTCATAATACAGTAATGCGTTTCAAAAATCAGATTAAAAGAGTAGCATTGAGGTATAGAAAGTTTATTTGATATGGTCAAATGCTAGAATATAAATTACTTTGATTAGCTATAAATAGAAGCAACTTTAGAAAATAAGTTGATTTTACTTACTGATTTAGAGAAGTACTCCGTAATTTTATTATTTGTAAACAGCTGTTTTAAATTACATGAATTCAGTCATAAATGGATGCATTATACTCCAAGATTTATCCCCTTATTTACTGTGGAAATACAAAATACTGGCTAAGTATTTTGTTATTCACCTAGACCACAAGCTGGACTTCAAATGTGGTCTAGTATTATTTTGGGGCTAAAAATGCAATCAGCATGAGACTTTGGGTATCATGTATTACCCAAGAAAAATGAAAGTTTTGCTCTAAATTTAGGGAGTCATTAGGGGATGTAGAAGGAGTAATAAGAACTGAAAGAATTAGACTTGCCTCTGTAGGAAGATGATTCATTCATATGAGAAAGGGGATAAATGGCATTTCTGTTGAGTTCCTAGTTATAAATTCATTTGGTTGCAAATAATAGACAATTTTTATGACCTAAAGCATTATTCATCTCATAAAGCAAGAAGTTAAAGGGTACAAAAGTGAAACTGCCATGGTGTCTCCAAGATGCTATTAGGAACTGAAGACATTTGCATCTCTCAGTTCCTTCCTGCTTATCACATATGCCTTAACCCCTATGTTTCTTGTTTCAAGGGTAGTGAACAGAATTCCCACCTTATGTTACCACTTCTCAAAGGAAGAATGGTGAGGACTAGGCCTTACTAGTGAGATTTTGTCTTTTGATTTTGGATGCAACACAAACCTCAGGCACTTCTAATAATATCTCATTGGTCAGAACTGTCCCAGCCTACCTCTGGCAAAAAGGTCTGATGGTTAATTGAGTATTTTCACTTTCTGGTGCCTCTGGTAGAATGATACAAGAGAAAATAATCACAAGTCAGTTCTGGAGTCAATCAATAGTGTAATTACATAGGAAACAATTATATTTTTCTGATCCTTCTTGTCTTGAGCTGAGAGAACACTTACAAATCTTCATAAACACAGAAGAGAGAAATGACTCCTCTTCAAAACATGCTAGTTATGCATTTTTCCTGCCTGCAACTCTCCCTTTCTACATTTTCCTTATATGAACATTACTCGTCTTTAGAGTCAACTACATAATTTTTAGTTCCCAGTGCAGAGTGAAAAGATGGGACCCTGACCAGGAACGGGGAAGTTAATCTCCACTTCCGACAGGTCTGCACCTGCAACCCATGGCAATATGTGAGCCCCAAGGACTTGCAACCTCTGCTCTTAGACATACTTGATAACCTATATTAGGTGCCATCAAGAAGCCCTTTCTAAAATGTCCAATGTGTCCAGTGAATGTGCCTTTCCTTATTCTCAGGCTCATTCTAGTCCCCAGTTGTGTCTAGTCACGACTTCCTGACAAGACTGCAAGCTTCCTGGGTGCTTGCAGCTGTTAAGAACCTTATACCATTCTTGTCTCCCCGACAAGGACTGGGCCCTTGGTAGACACAACATTAATTGTCCTTGCATTTTCTCTCTGACTACAGCAGAGTATGTCTTAATGGTAGCGATGGATCCTGCTATCCAGTGGTCAGCAGTGGAGTCCTGGATGGAATTGTGGAGATAAATATTTGCACAGAGAATTTTCTGAAGACCCTCACCACGCTCCAGGTCATCGTTCTCCTTGGGGACTTCACAGGGTCCTTAGGGACACATACATCTGGGATATCCTGATTCAAGAAGGGTGAGAAAGACCCACTATCTCTCTCTTGCCTTTAGACTTAATTTCTTCTTCAATTTCTATTATAAACTGGGACCTGACATTGCCTATTCTCTGGGCAGTGTCACAATCAGAGAAATAGTTCAACAATCAAAAAGTAATTAAAAGCAATCCCACCTTCTGCTGACATTTCTCTAGAAGGTCCAAGGGATTTAATGCATAATTCATATTAATATCCTCATACTCTGCCACTGCCCCTGAAAACCTCTGGGTCCACACTTTATAATCTACTTCCAGCAGGAAATCTCACAAAGGCACATTTCATATGGCTTTGCATCTTTGCTGTCTCCCTCGTTCTATTAAATCTTCTCTTTCCTTTTCTTTTCAGTGTAGATATAGGGTTCCCGACCTCTCCATCCCAATTATTTCCCCTACCTCACAAGATACATAGAAAGGCTCAGAAACTTCTCTGATAGGCTCAAAATGGTCCCAGTAAGTCCAGAGAGACAGAAACAACTAAAAGGCAGAGAAGTAACTAGCTTTAGGAGAAAAGGGGAGAGTCTCAGAACATTTATAATTGAATATTTTTAAAGTTTCCACTTCTCTGAGAATCATTGTCCATATCTGACTGGACTTCCTTCCCCCCAGATAAGGAAGGGGATCTGTCTCACTGAGGACACGAGGCACTGTACTTGGGGGCAGAGAGCCAAGACTGGTTTCTGTTTATCATGGAAAAGAGCTCAAGGTACTTAGTTTTAAGCTGCACTGAATCTTGTATCATTCATCTGTTTATGTTCTTTTAAAAAAGCCTTTAAAAATTCAGTGCAGAACAACAACAACAACAAAAAAGCAAATTGTCCTTTGATTCCATAATGGCTTTTATTCCCCCAGAACTGCAGTGTGCAAATAAAAGAAAGCAAATTATGTTCTGAATTAAACTTTTCTTGCTTTAGCTAGGCTGAGTCACCTTTGACGTTCCATTTTTTTTTTTGAACAGAGCTGGCCGCGCATTTAGAGCTATTTTAAAAGATGTCACGTAGAGACCTGCAAACTTTACGATGTTCTACTTCAGGCAAGTCATCTGAAGGAAGGTAACGGAGCTGAATTTGCCCATATATTTCCCTAGGCTTCAGTTGCTCCCAGATCTATTGGTATCTATCGTAGCATCCAGAATATTAAAGCGCAGTCATTATAGATGCAGTCCTCTCTGGTCCTCTTGGATACACCACAGATGGCAAGATGAGATTGGAGAGAGAAGATAAATGCATTACACTTCTCCTTGCATATATCCCATGGTGGGGAGAGAAACAAATGGTTGGCAATATTTCAGTAAACAACTTCAGAATGTTTCTTATGCTTTTAAATAGCCAAGAATACAAGCAAAAGCCTATGGCTCTAATAACTTGAATAAGTTCTTGGTAGAAAGCTCTCTGTGGAGGATGAGAGAAAAGTGATATAGAATGTACATAATTAAAATAAAGCAGAGGACCTAAAAATTCATACACTCTACGTCTGTGTTCTTCCTACCGAGTCTGTTTTTTCAATGATTGCTACACGCGAAGGTATCTGTAAGGCCTGATTAGTCAGGGGCAGGTCCCAAATTTCTCTACCTGAGGGGCATGGGGTAAAATTCTGATGAAACAACCAATGAAGGGAAAGTTCACTAACAGGCACAATACTTCATTGAGTATAGGCATAATACTTCATTTTCTTGCACTTTCCTTCATTGTGCTTCCCAGATATTGCACATTTTTTACATTTTAAAAGTTCATGACCACAGTGCCCTGAGCAACTTGATTAGTGCTGCCATTTTTCCAATAGCATTTGTTCCCCCCCTGTGTCACATTTTGGTAATTTTTGCAATGCTACAAATTTTGTAACTGTTACTATATCTGTTATGGTGATCTGTGAATCAGTGATCTACAACGCTATTATTGTAATTGCTATGAGGTGCCATAAACCACAACCATATAAGATGGAAAACTTTTTGTTCCATATTGTTCTGATTGCTCCACAGACTAACTCTCTTTCCCCCCATACCTTCACCCCCCTCTCCATCCCATCTTGGGCCTTCCTACTCCCCGAGACACAACAGTATTGGCATTAGGCCAATTAATAACTCTAAATTCAATGGCCTCTAAGAGTTCAAGAGAAAGGAAGATTTGCACATCTCTCAGTTTAAACAAAAATAAAAGATAATTAAGCTTAGTGAGGAAGGTATGTCAAAAGCCAAGATGGGCTGAAGATGAGGCCTTCCACTCCAAACAGCCAAGTTGTGAATGCAAAAGAAAAGTTCTTGAGAGAAATTAAAGGTGCTACTTCAGTGAGCACATGAATGATAAGAAAGTGAAAGGGCCTTATTGCTGATATGGAGAAAGTTTCAGTAGTCTGGATAAAAGATCAAACCAGTTATAATATTCTATTAAGTCCTAATGCATAAGGAAGCCTTAACTCTCTTCAGTTCTGTGAAAGCTGAGAGAGGTGAGGAAGCTGTAGAAGAAAAGTTGGAAACTGGCAGAGGTTGGTTCATGAGATTTCAGGAAATCAACCTTCTCCGGAACATGAAAGTACAAGGTGAAAAAGTAAATGCTGATGTAGAAGCTACAGAAAATTATCCAGAATAAATGATGAAGGTGGCTACCTTAAACAACAACTGTTCAATGCAGGAAAAGAACAGCCTTATGTTGGAAGGAGGACATTTAGGACCTTCATAGCTAGAGAGGAGAAGTCAGTGCCTGGCTTTAAATGTTCAAAGGACAGGGAATCTCTCTTGTTAGGAGCTAATGCAGCTGGTGAACTCAAATTGAAGCCAATATTCATTTGTAATTCTGAAAATCCTAGTCCCTTAACACTATGCTAAATCTATTCTGCCTGAGTTCTACCAATGGAATAACACAGCATGGATGACAATACATCTGCTTATAATATGGCTTACTGAATATTTCAAGCCCATCATTTAGACCTACGGCTCAGAAAGAAAAAGATAACTTTCAAAATATTACTTCTTATCAACAATGTACCTGGTCACCCAAGAGCTCTGATGGAGATTAACTAAGAGATTAATGTTGCTTTTATACCGACTAGTACACTATCCATTCTAAAGCCCATGCATCAAGGGGTAATTTTGACTTTCAAGCTTTATTCTGTAAGAAATACATTTCATAAAGCTATAGCTACCATAAATAGTGATTATACTGACAAATCTGGACAAAGTCAACCAAAATCTTGAGGAAAAAATTCCCCATTCTAGGGGCGGCACTTGTGGCTCAGTGGGTAAGGCACCAGTCCCATATACCAAGGGTGGTGGGTTTAAACCCAGCCCCAGCCAAACTGCAACAACAACAACAAAAAATAGCCAGGCATTGTAGTGTGCACCTGTGGTCCCAGCTCCTCGGGAGGCTGAGGCAGAAGAATTACCTAAGCCCAAGTTATTTGGAGGTTGCTGTGAGCTGTGACTTCACCACGGCACTCTACCGAAGTGTTAATAAGTGAGACTCTGTCTCAATAAAAAAAGAAAAAATAGGCTGCATAGTATTCCATGGTATACATGTACCACAATTTACTAATCCATTCCTGGGTCGATGGACATTTGGGCTTCTTCCGCGACTTAGCAGTTATGAATTGGGCTGCAATAAACATTCTGGTACAAATATCTTTATTATGATGTGATTTTTGGTCTTCAGGATATATACCCAATAAAGGAATTATAGGATCGAATGGCAGATCTATTTTTGGTACTAGTTCCTCTTTAAAGGTTTGGTAGAATTCTCCTGTGAATCCATCTGGTCCTTGGCTTTTCTTTTTAGGGAGATTTTGTATAGTTGATGCTATTTTAGAACTTGATTTAGGCCTGTTCAACATTTCCACTTGATTGTGGCTAAGTCTAGGAAGGTGGCATGCTTCCAAGTATTGGTCTATTTCCTTCAAATGTTCATATTTCTGAGAATAGATTTTGCTATAATATTGATTAAGGATTTCTTGAATTTCTGAGAAGTCTGTTGTTATTTCATCTTTGCCATTTCTGATTGATGAAATTAGAGATTTTAATCTTTTTTCCTGGTTAGGTTGGCCAAAGGTTTATCTATTTTATTGACCTTTTCAAAATACCAACTTTTTGATTTCTTGATCTGTTGAATATTCATTTTATTTTCAATATAACTCATCACATAAACAAATTAAAAAACAAAGACTATATGATTCTCTCAATTGATGCAGAAAAAGCTTTTGATAATATCCAGCATTGTTTTATGATCAGAATACTTAAGAAAATGGGTATAGAAGGGACATTTCTTAAACCAATTAAGGCCATCTGCAGCAAACTCACAGCCAATATTGTATTGAATGGCATTAAATTGAAATCTTTTCCACTCAGATCAGGAACCAGGCAAGGCTGCCCATTGTCTCCACTGCTTTTTAACGTTGTAATGGAATTCTTAACCATTGCAATTAGGCAAGAAAAGATAATCAAGGGTATCCATATAGGGTCAGAAGAGATCAAACTTTCACTCTTCACAGATGATATGATTGTATATCTGCAAAACACCAGGGATTATACCCCAAAACTCTTAGAGGTGATCAAAGAATACAGCACTGTCTCAGGTTACAAAATAAACACTCATAAATCTGTAGCCTTTATATATACTGATAATAGCGGAGCTGAAAAAACAGCCAAGGACTCTATTCCATTTATGGTAGTGCCAAAGAAAATGCAATATTTGGGAGTTTACCTAACAAAGGATGTGAAAGATCTCTATAAAGGGAACTCTAAGAAAAGAAATAGCTAAAGATGTTATCAAATGGAAAAACATACCATGCTCATGGCTGGGAAGAATCAACATTGTTAAAATGTCCATATTACCCAAAGAAATATACAATTTTCATGTAATCCCTCTTAGAGTTCCACTGTCATACTTTAAAGATGTCGAAAAATAATGCATCATTTTATATGGAATCACAAAAAAACTAAAATAGCCAAGACATTACTCAGAAATAAAAACAAAGTAGGAGGAATCATGCTACCAGACCTGAGACTGTACTATAAATCAATAGTGATCAAAACAGCATGGGACTGGCACAAAAACAGAGAGATAGATGTATGGAACAGAATAGAGAACCAAGAGATGAACCCAGCTACTTACCACTATTCGATCTTTGACAAGATCAAACATTTAAAACATTCAGTGGGGAAAAGATTCCCTATTTAACAAATGGTGCTGGGTGAACTGGCTGGTGACCTATAGAAGACTGAAACTGGACCCACACCTTTTACCATTAACTAAGATAAACTTTCACTGGATTAAAGATTTAAACTTAAGACATGAAACTGTAAAAATACTAGATGAAAATGCAAGGAAAACACTTGAAGGAATCAGCCTGGGTGAATATTTTATGGGGAAGACCCCACAGGCAATTGAAGCAACACCAAAAATACATTACTGGGACCTGATCAAAATACAAAGCTTCTGCACAGCCAAGAACACAATAAGTAAAGCCAGTTGATAGCCCTCAGAATGGGAGAAGATATTTGTAGGTTATGTCTCTGACAAAGGTTTAATAACCAGAATCCACAAAGAATTCAAACTCATTAGCAGGGAAAGAACAAGTGATCCTGTCTTAGGGTGGGCAAGGGACTTGAAGAGAAACTTCTCTGAAGAAGACAGGCACATGGCCTACAGACATATGAAAGAATGGTCATCATCCTTAATCATCAGAGAAATGCAAATCAAAACCACTTTGAGATATCATCTAACTCCAGTAAGATTATCCCACAGCACAAAATCCCCAAATCAGAGAAGTTGGCATGGATGTGGAGAAAAGGGAACACTTCTGCACTGCTGGTGGGAATGCAGACTAATACATTCCTTTTGAAAAGATATCTTGGAGAACAATTGGGGATCTAAAAATAGACCTGCCATTAGATCCAACAATTCTTCTACTAGGTATATATCCAGAAGACCAAAAATCATATTATAACAAAGATATTTATACCAGAAAGTTTATTGCAGCCCAACTCATAATTGCTAAGTCATGGAAGAAGCTCAAGTGCCCATTGACCCACAAATGGATTAATAAATTTTGGTATATGTATACCATGGAATATTATGCAGCCTTAAAGAGAGGTAGAGACTTTACCTCTTTCATGTTTACATGGATGGAGCTGGAACATATTCTTCTTAGCAAAGTATTTCAAGAATGGAAGAAAAAGTATGCAATGTACTCAGCCCTACTATGAAACCAATTTATAGCTTTCATATGAATGCTATAACCCAATTGTAGCCCAAGAAGAAGGGGAAAGGAGAGAGGGAGGGGAAGGAAGGGAGGAGGATGGGTAGAGAAAGGGTAATTGGTGGGACCACACCTACGATGCATCTTACAAGGGTATATGTTAAATTTACTAAGTGTAGAATATAAATGTTTTAACACAGTAACTAAGGAAATGCAGTGAAGGCTATGTTAACCAGTTTGATGAAAATATTTCAAATTATATATAAAACCATCACATTGTTCCCCATGATTGCAGTAATGTACACAGCTATGATTTAATAAAAAATAAAATAAAATATAAAGGTGTGCAAATGCTATAAAAATTAGTAAAATGTGAATTTATATAATTTTGAAATAAAGTTTCACATCCTCGTGACAAAAATCTTCAAAAATGTCTTATGTAAAATGTGGGGAATAGAAACCTCACAGTAGGAATGTAATTTGGAAACGCCACTTTAGAAATGAATGTAAGAGGATTTTTTAAAAATTTCAGGTTAATATGGGGGTAGAAATGATTAGGTTACACTGTTTGCATTTCTTAGTAAACTTCTAGTTATAGTTGAGCCCTTCCTCCAGGGTACGTGCTGTATATCCCTACCATGTGCCCATTAGGTGAGAAGTTACCAATTCCCCTCTCTCTTCCCTTCTCCCCTTTCATCCTTTCCCCTCCCTTCACTTGAACTTAAATGTGTTTTTCTCTCCTTTGGGCATAGGCATGTAGTTGTTTATTTATCGCTTTCATATCAGTAGGAAAATACCTAAATAACCAATGCAATTTTAAGAATTAAGCTCAAATTTGAAGGCATTATTTTTTATTACAAGTCTACAGTGATCAAAACAGCATGGTATTGGCCTAAAAATAGAGATATAGATTCATGGAATGGAATAGAGAATGTAGAGATGAACCCAGCCATGTTTTTCCACCTGATCTTTGATAAACCAAACAAAAATATACACTGGGGAAAAGAATCCCTATTTAATAAATGGTGCTGGGAGAACTGGTTAGCCATATGTAGAAGACTGAAACTAGACCTGCATCTCTCACTTCTGACAAACATTAACTCTCATGGTATAAAAGATTTTAATTTTAGACATGTAATAATAAAAATTCTAGAAGAAACTGTGGGAAAAACTCTTGACACTAGTGGCCTAGGAGAAGATTTCATGAAGACCCCTTTGGTATTTGGAGCAATACCAATAATAAATAAATGGGACATAATAAGCTAAAAATCTTCTGCACAGCTAAGGGTACAACTAAAGCAAACAGACAGCCTTCAGAATGGGAGAAGATATTTGCATACTATGGATCTGACAAAGGACTGATAACTAGAATCTACAGAGAACTCAAATTAATCAACTAGAAAAGAGCAAACAACCCCTTTATAAGTGGGAAAGAGGCTTGAACAGAAGCTTCTCTGAAGAAGACATATGAATGGCCAAGAAACACATGAAAAAATGCTCATTGTCTCTAATTATCAGAGAAATGTAAATCAAAACCACACTGAGATATCACCTAACCCCAGGGAGAATTGCCCACATAAGAAAATCTGAAAGCTGCAAATGCTAGCATGAATGTCGAGAAAAGGGAACACTTTTACACTGCCGGTGCTATTGCAAACTAATACAACCTCTATGGAAAGAAGTACGAAGAACCCTCAAAGAGCTAAAAGTACACCTTCCATTTGATCCCACAATCCCATTACTCAGTATCTACTCAGAAGAAGAAAAAAAATCATTTTACCATAAGGACATTTGTACTAGACAGTTTATTGCAGCTCAGTTCACAATTGCCAAAACATGGAATCTACCCACGTGCCTATCAACTCATGAATGGATTAATAAACTGGTGTACAGGATCTTGAAATTGTTCAAGTATTGTCCATATGACCCAGTAATTCCATTTCTAGGGATAGACTGTAGAAAAATTCTATTTCTCTGAGGTAGAAACCCTGAATAGGGAACTTATTCTAGACTTGCAATTTTTGCACTTGCACTTTTCTGAGTCTGTACAAGATCTATATGACTGGTTCTTCTTGTCATCAATATTAATGCAAATGCTACTTTGACTGTGAGGCTTTCCCTAAATAATCTAAATTAGCACTTCTTCTTTTCCCTAGCCATTATTACATTGTTATTATAGCCATATCACCATTAGAAATTATATTGTTTATCTAGTTATAGAAATTTATATTTTTTCTCTCTCCTAAGTAGAATTTAAATAGCCAAAGAGCAATGACCTCATTGTCAATGACAAAATATTTCTTTGTATAAATGGGATGTCTAACAGAGCTTGGCACAAGAGAGACTCAAATATGTGGTGACTCATGTTGTTTGTTAAAGAAAAATACTAGAAACAACATAAATGTACAACAGTACTATATATTATTATATCAGATAAAATAATAATTAGAAATTTAAGTGATTATAGTGGGTAGACTATATAGTGCTATATGAAAAAGTGACATTTTTAAATCATATATTTAGTATTAAACTATTAATGCAAATTAAAAAATAGCATTCTCTATACACTGCTACTCAAAGTGTATTCTGAGAATTGGTATAGGTTTGTGTACTATTATGGTCCATGATGAGAAATTGAGAATGTGTTTAGGAATTTTATAGCATTTGGCATTGACATTTTATCAAGTATAGAATCAGCAAACTTCACTCAATAAGTAATGAGGATATAGATTAGTTCAATGTGACTGAACTCACTAGTTTGTGACATGTGGCTCAAGCTATGTATTAGACATACGCAATACATCATACATGGTCTACAACATCTTGTGGAAAGTACAAAAACAAAAACTAAAACACCTAGCTCTCCATTAAATCTAGATTGAGAAACATGATTTCAGACAACATTCCACATTTTTGATGCCTATACATGTATATGAGAAGTATGAACTTGGTTGGACAAAACATAACAAATTTATGGCAGTGGTTCTGTGAATGAGCAGGATAAAAATGGGAGTAGGGATAGGGCATAAGTGATATTTATCTAGCATGTTTCAATCTATTAAAAAATAAAGCAAATGCGACACACAGTTGTTAATTCTGGGTTCAGGGGACATGAGATTATTATATTGTTATTTATACTTAATTGTATTTTATCAAAATAAAATGAAGAGAAAGAAGAGGTGAAGGAGGGGGGAGAGGAGAAGAGAGAGAGAAAGAGAAAGACAGAGAGAGAGAGAGGAATTCTTTTAAATAGGAGAGGAAGTCAGTTGGCTCCAAGAAGAATGTCTTCAACAAAAGTAATGGAATGGATCCTAGCAACAGAAAAATCAACTGAAGAGATGGGAGTCTTTATAACAGGGTGAAAATAGTGTCTGTTTCTTATCTCACAAAGGGGGGGAAAAGCCAACTAGTTTCCAGGAAAGAAAAAAGGGTACATGAGAAGTCCATTGTTCAGGTTTAAAACAAACTGCAATAGGATTTTAAGGGTGTAATGCAGTGTAAGAAAAAAGTACTGGTTCTTCCAGTATGTTCAGTATCTCTTTACAGGGCACAGAAATCAAGACCTTTGGCACAAAGAGAAGAAAAGTTGATCCCAGGATATTACTTGATTTTGTAGCAAATATTTACATAGTAATGATAATGCAAACATTGCTTATTGGTTTTCAGTGTTTAAAGTCACCTATAAAACAAATAGGGAAGATTTAAATATGATGACAACCATGTGTAAATGTTACCAACTGCAGAAATATAAAGGCAGAGATATAACTTGTACTTTATGTAACTTAGTGTAACCAAGGGATAACCTAATAATTCTATGAAAAATATGGAGAATTCATTTGAATTCCATTTTATTACCTGTTAAAATATGTGTCCCTACAGTATAGAAATAACTTGAAAATAATTCAGTACAAAATTAAACAAAAAATAAATTAGCTGAAACCATAGAGGGTTGATGCAACCTGAGAGGTAGGTTAGAGACTGAAATAAGACCTGGATTAATTAAATTTTAAATTGAATCCATGGTAAATATCCTGTAAAATCATTTCAACTGGAGGTCATCATCTCTACTGGCATCATAACTATATATAAATGTTGGTTGTTTTTCATTAACATGATAAAACTCACCCTTCATGCTTAAATCTGTATCTAATGCCCTGTCTAAAATCTCTTTTTGATGAACAGCGTGTAGCCAACTGAGAAAAAATTTCTAAACCAAATTGCTCAAGTTGTTAATTTTTTTCAATGGCCAGTGAATTTAGCTCTGGAAAGATTTAAATTTAAGGAAATGTATAACAAAATTAATTAAACCATTTTATTAATAGGTTTGTATAAATTAATATCCTCATGATAAGTGACTTCAAATTACAATTCTATTGGAAAGCAGTTCAGAACCTGGGAACGTATTGTATGTTTGGTGATTCCTCATGTTAGCACTTAAGAAATAAAATTGAGTATATTAGGTATTAAATTAATATAAAACTGTCCAGGGTCATTTAGTTAATCAAATGGCTATAGTATATTTCTTTCTTTTTTTTTTTAATTAAATCATAGTTGTGTAGATTAATGCAATCATAGGGTACAATGTGTTGATATTATATACAGTTTGAAGTATTTTCATCGAACTGATTAACATAGCCTTCATGGCATTTTCTTAGTTATTATGTTCAAACATTTATATTCTACATTTAGTAAGTTTCACCTGTACCCTTCTAAGATGCACCGTAGGTGTGGACCCACCAATTATTTCAAAGATTATTGAAATTACTAGATTTATAAATGGAATAATGTAATCCATGTATTGGTGTAGTGAACCATTAAGAACTGAATGTTTTAATTTACATTTTAAAACTAACTATAGCAGTTTTGTGCAGTAATAATCATCAGGATATAAAAGTTTCCATTGATAAAGCTGATAAGGCAAATGTGACACACAGTTATTAATTCTGAGTGCAGGGGACATGAGATTTTTACATTGTCATTTATACCTAATTGTATTTTTATTAAAATAAAACTGACAGAGAGTTAGAAGATGAGAGTTAGAAGGGGGCTAGTTGGTGTGGAAAAAAAGAGAGGGTACTAATTCTTATATGATATACTTGGAATTTAAATGCTGCTTAAAAAGTTTAAAGATAAATTCTGCATAAAGGTGAGAGAATTAGAAATAAATGCTTAAATGTATTACATAAAAAAGTAAGATAAGAAATATTTCTGACTCTAGTAATGGCAGATAAAGCAATTTGGAACAACCCTCCAATGAGGACGATGGAAAAATCTAGGACAAATAGTCCACTTGAATTAATGGAACTACTAACAAGATAGTAGAATTATCAGGCCAATGTTGGGGGAGAATACAGGGATGCATTTAGAGATATTTTTCTTCTGAGAATGTTCACTGGTTTTGTAGTCGACAAATATAAGGTTCACCAGCATGTTTGACAATGGGGTTAATAAGACATATTGGAGTCTAGGTTTGCCATGTAGATGTGAACCCTGATGAGTTTACTTACATTGGATTTAGACCCAAGTATTATTGGGTCTGACAAAGACTAAGGGAAAAAAGGACAGTTTTGCAAAGATAGACAAATAGATCATTGGAAGAAACTATAAAGCTCAGAAACAGATCAAGACACGTATTTAAAGACACGTTATTTATGGCAAAAGCACTACAAAATATTCATCTCTTTAAGAAATGGCACTAGCAACATTGAATCTGGAAAAACAGATTAGTCTTGATCCCTACCTCATACCAAATAAAAATTATTTCCAGATGATTTTAAATCTGAACAAAAGTTAAACCAATAAAGTTCTAGGATATGGTACAAAGCATTATTTTTATGAATTTGTAGGAAGATAATTCTTATTACTAACAGGCAAGATAAATGAACTTGGCTACATTCTAATACAGAACTTCTGCCAATCCAGAGACATTAGTAACTGGAAAATCAAGCTATAGCATTAGAGGAGATGCTTGCAGCCAATGGTAAAGACATCATATCAGTGCACAAGTGGTTTTTAGTTTGAGTCTACACTGAAGTTCACCCTGTGTAAAAGATTTTGATGTAAATCACTTGTTTGGTGTAGATACTTTTGGGAAGCATTTATAAGGATCTGAGAACCACAGAGGGGAAGGAGGGCAATGCAGAGCACATTAATGAACAGATGATTACTGCTGTGCCCTTTGGCTATCTCTATTCTCCCTTTTAAGTCCTTACTGCTTTTATAGGAGAAAGACTGATATTGGGCAGGTCAGCAACTCTCACATTTTGTAATAGAATTCTATCAGGCCATCTATGTGTAAAACACATAAGAGAAAGGTCAAGAAAGAAAAAAATGAGAGAGCGAGAAAAGGGAGAAAAGCAAATACCTCTGCTATTTTGAAAATAGTAGAGTAGGTAAAAGTGTTTTGGTTGCTGGGTAGTGGCAAAAGTCCTGAAATTACTTTTTAATCATTAATCAAAGAAACATACCTTAGAACTACTAGGTATGATGTCACTAGTAGGCATCAAGCAATTCTATTATCTATCTCTATATTTGGGGAACAAAGTTTCTCCCAGATGTTACCTTATTAGTGCAAAATGTTTTTCTGAGTGTTATAGCTTGCTACAATATTGAATAGTGCTCAGAAGTCCAAGGCCTTCCATTGGAAATCCATGTGTATTGTCACCTCAGACTCATATTTTCTGCTACCTCATAAGTCCTAAGAAGGCTCTTATTACATAAAACATCACAAAAACATTATAATGGAAAGTTAAAACATGGTGCAATTGAGAGGTATAAGTTGGTAGGTAAGAACAATAGAAGATAAAAAAAGGAGATTTTTGTTTTAGTGCAATTATGAACATGCAGTCAAATAGTGTGGGAAACTACTGAACCTGTTTATTTCCTTTTGAAGCAATTGCAATCTTCCACTCTTGTGTGAAGCCCCAGGGATCTGTTACTGGTGCAGAAAATGCTGCTATGGGCATCTGATGCTCTGTCCCAAACTCCACTTCCATTACTTCTCCTAGAAAGGGCTATGTTGTGAATTATGCAGTAATTTCCAACTTGTCAAATGAACTTTATAGATTTTCAGAACAGTATCAGGTTGTTTTGGTTTGACCTGCCATTGTTTTAATGCCTTAATTAAGGAACTGAACTCTGTAGACATCAGTGCTGAAAATAGAGTCATGAATGAGTTTTAACTGAGTCATGTGTGTCTGTCATTAGCCACTTAATAGATACTACGCATGTGCCTGGGCACAGTGAATCTTAGTTAAAGGACAATGAGTCTACTGCAAAGATTAGATGTTCCAAAATAAATTTCCCAAGGGGCTTGTGAGCCCCAGCTGGAATTACATGACCATCTCACATTATTGTGAAATAATATTCTATTAATTAAGAACTGAAACAATAATCCAACCATCTCCAAATTCAACATATTGAATAAATTAGTAGTCTAGCATACCCAGAATGCAACACTTGTTTTTAAAAGATGTTACTTTTAAAAAGTTGTCAACGCATGAACCAGGAGAAGAATGCAATGGGACAAGTGTCAAAAGTTTGCATTCCCAAGCAATGTAGGGAAAGATGATCCAGTTAGTTCCTGAGCCCTTGCTTTGGTTTAGTTGTGGAAACGCAGGGTACAGATGCTGCTACTGAGAGTCAAACCCACCTACATTTATGCTTCTTGGACAATGCAGACTGAAGCTACCTATGTAACACTCCCCCAAATAAAACAAAACAAAATAAAGGTTGAATTCTCAGACATAAGTCTGCCCACAGACTGACTCTTGCATCTGCCCTCATACTGTTTGGACAATGAACATGTTACTATCTACATTAGTGGAAAGTTCTTTGAATTCTTTGTGTTTCTAGCAGTTCAGGAAAGTTGTCCAATTCTTATTCAGTTCTAATTCAGTTCTTCCTTTCACTCCTCTGCAGAAAGACCCAGCTTAGACAAAATTTCTGATTCTGAATAAATGCTGTTCTTGCCATATCCCCTTCAAGACACTGCTGAAGTTCCCTGGAGCTGATGTTCTATATTACCAAGTAAAAAATAAATAAGAATTATTTTAACAGGTGGTATTAATACTTGGAGAGCTAAATCCAACAGCCTACTCTCCAAATTTCCAGCATTGTTAACAGTATGTGCTGAGTCTGACCTCAATTTCACAAGCTATAAAATTTGATCAGAAGTTTATAATCTTGTATTATAAGACATTTTTACTCTTTAATCTTTATTTTGTAGGATTATTAAGAAAGTCTAGGTCAGATATAGTGGCTCATGCCTGTAATCTGAGCACTTTGCCAGAGAATCACTTAGGGCTAGGAGTTTGAGCTTGAGCAGCATAGCAAGACCCCATCTCTACAAACATTAAAAAAAGAAAAACTAGCTTACCAAAGTGGTACACATCTGTAATCTCATCTATTCAGGAGGCTGAGGCAGAAGAATTGTTTGAGCCCAGGAGTTTAAAGTTGCAGTGAACTATGGAATCTTATTATATGAAGTATACTGACTAATTGTATACACGAGGGCTCTATCCTCATGACCCTATTACATTCCAAAGGCCTTACTTTAAAAAAAAATTTTATACAAAATATTCCCTAATAATTCAGAATACACAAAATTATAGCTTTCATTGAATAGAAGAGAAAAGATTATTTCCTATATTCTTTAGACATATATAGCTATGGTGAGTGAAGTAGTTTATCTCATAAAGTCCTGTGAAAATTGGTTCATCTTAAAGACAGTTAAAATTAGACCAGGTATGGTGGCTCATGCCAGTAGGTAAGAAGATCCCTTGAGCTGTAGTCCAAATTTCTCAGGAAACTGAGGCAGGTGGACCTCTTGAACCCAAGAGTTTGGGGTTGCTGTGTGCTAGGCTAAGGACACAGCACTCTAGCTTGGGCAACAGAGTGAGACTCTGTCTCAAAAAAGTAACACGCTTAAAATTTTAAAAAAAGAAACATAATAGAAATTTTTAACAGTAAAAGGAATCTATAATATCAACTATAAATAGCCTTTAAGATTTACCATATTGAATCAGATACAGTTTAAATTTGGCAAAACAGGATGTCATAGATGACTATATACCTCTAATTACTTCAGGAAGGAATTGGGTATGCATAAGTGCATAGATGGAACAGATTCTAAGATACCCCCAGTGACATCTGCCTCCTTACTATTTGTCTCTATGTAATTCCTTCTTCTTGAGTGTGGGAAGTTTCTATGACTTATGAACCAACAGACTATGGCAATAGTGATGGGATATTACTTCCATGAAGAGATTACATTTGATCCTGACTTTCCCTCTTTTTTTTTTTTTAGTAGACTTTCTCCCTGGATAGCTCTAGTGAAATGAACTGCCATGTTGTGAGCTGCCCAGTAGAGAAAGCCAAGTGGCAAAGAAGGTAGAGTGACCTCCAGCCAATAGCGAATAGGAAACTAAATCCTGCCAATGTCTATAGGAGGTTGGAAAGAGATGCTTCTCCAGTCAAATCTTCAAATGAGATTCGGCCCCAATAAACACTTTGATTACATCCTTGTGAAGATCCAGTTAAGTCATGCCCACATTCATTCCTGATCCATAAAAACTGGTAGCTAATAAATACATGTTATTTTAAGCTGCTAAGTTTTGTGGCAATTGGTTACTTAGAAATTCATCACTGTTCCAGTGTGTTTCATAATATAATATCTTTTAAGAAAACACAGTACCAGTGCCCAATTTTCAATACACCAATACATATAATTCTTTAATAAGTTGGATTCATTTAGGAATAAGATTTAGATCCCTTAATATGGAAAAGGATACATTTTGTGTCATTCAGGGAGGCTTTCACAAATATTATTTTGCATTATTGGATTTCTGTGATGCTTTTATACCAAAGAATTTGTTATATGTTCTGTTTTTTCAGAAGTGGAATGTAGATGTACTGAGTTGCCAATAAAAGTGAAACCTTAACTAAAGCTAAATATGAATTTAGAAATGAAACACTATAAAGGATAAAACACTAAAAATAAAAACACTATTTAAGGATAAATAGGTTAGATGTTTGGCCTTTTTCTTTTTTTCTTCAAGTGGTGTAAAACACTATACAAATGTATTTCTTTTATAAAGACTCAAACTAAAAATGGTAATTTTTTTCTTTCCTCAAATACCACACAGATCTCCAGTTTTAACCACTGGGTAGTAACTTTTTAAAAGACTAAACGCAAATAAAACAAAGTATAAAGAATACATTTTCTTATAAAAATGCAGAAGAACAATACGTGATTTAAAATAAAAAGGAATGATGCTGAAATCAGTGAAAAAATATTAAGAGCATGAAAAAGGATGCAATTTTAAAAATACAATTACTAGAAGAAATGAAAAATTAGAACTCGTTTGAATCTATGCAAAAACATTTAAGAAGTAATGTACATTAAAAACACATACGACTAAAAGGGAGATTACTGACACATAATATTCTGGTGACATGTTTTTATAAAATACATATATGACTATGTGTATGCTTATATGCTTGTACAATTATATTTAATAATATATATTGATGCATAGTATAAAACCTAGTGACTTAAGCAGCAACAGTTTTATCACATCTCACAATTTTGAGGGTTATGGACTTGGAAAGAATTCGGATGGCAGTTCCCTTGCGCTAATGGCATTAACAAAAGTTAGTTGGTGTTCCTGTGGGGTGAGACTGGTCCCGAAGGTCTGTGGCAGATTCAGTCACACCCAATCTTGGTGGAGGAGGGACTAGAAGACCAGGCTCATCTGGACACCCCTCTTGCCATGACGTTTCAGAACCTCTCACATGGTCTCTCCAGTAGGGGAGATGGGCCTCTTGCATCATTTCTTATGGCTCAAGGGAATACAGGAGAAGTTGCAAGGTTTTTACAAAGCTAGAACCAGAACTGGCATAGTGTTGGTGCCATGATCTGTTGGTCAAAGAAGTTATAATCAGGCCTGGATTTGAAAGAGAGCAAACAAACACCATGTCTCATTAGGAGAAATTTCAAAAAAAATTATGGACATCTATAATCTACCATAGATGTTAAAACAGATGTGTAAAATATAGTAGGAATGCAGGGAAAACATAAGAGCAGATGAGCAAACTGAATTAAAACCTTCCACAAATGCAGAATCATGAATGATCTGGACAACAAAGTATCTGCATCTCAACTAATGATAAGGATTTAAAGTAGATCAAGCAAACAAAACTGTAAGTAAAAGTATCCAGTAGCATAAATCTTTAGCAGAGTTAACTGAGGAGAAACAACTTGGTAGGGCCAACAATCCAGGGCCTTTGGTTTAGTATGTGTACAGGTCAGACAATTAAGTTCTCAAACTCATCCTAGAAAAGTGCTACATATGTCATTGCTGAATATCACCAGGGTCACTTTTGAGGAAGCTATGTACTGATGGCAGAGCTTAATCTACCCTTCAAAGAATTTTGGAATTGTTTTTCTGGAGTGTCCATTAAAGCTGTTGTCATTGTTTAGTCACCAGATGGCCACAGGGTGTACTTCAAAGGTGACTGTGGTGACATTCAGCAATGAGGCAGGTAGCACTTTTTCTAGGATGAGTTTGCAAAGTTAATGGTCTGACCTTGTATGAAGGAATATTATTATATTATTTATCAATTGTTGTATAATAAATTAGCCCCTATAAAATCTTATTATCTTGCAGTTTTCTTGGTCATCTATCTGGGAGCAGCTTAGGTGGATGATATTGGCTTAAGTTTTCTCAAGAAGTTGCAGTTAAGACTATCAGCAATATTACAGAGTCATCTGATAGCATGAATTGGGAAGGGTTCACTTCCAAGACGACTCACATAGGTACCGGCAGGAGGCTTCAGTTCCTTGCCTGCTCAAGACACAGCTTTTCCCAGAGTGATCCAAGAGCAAGCAGGTGTCAGTAAGAAGATGCAGAGCTTTGTAACCTGATCTTTGTGCAACATGTCATCACTTCTCCTGCTTTTGGTCACAGATATTGACCCTAGTATAGTAAAGGAAGAGACCAAACAAGGGCGAACATACCAGGAGGCATAAATCTTTGGGGCTTTCTTGAAAGCCAATTACCAGAGGCATCTGGATCAGGATTCGACAAGTAAGAGAAGGTTGGGTATGCTGGCTCACGCCTGTAATCCTAGCACTCTGACGGGCTGAGGCAGGTGAATTGCTTGAAATCAGGAATTTGAGACCAGCTTAAGCAAGAAGAAGACCCTGTCTCTACTAAAAATAGAAAAAAACAAGGACAGGCACAGTAACTCATACCCGTAATCCTAGCACAGTGGGAGACTGAGGTGGGTAGATTGCCTGAGCTCATAGGTTTGAGACCAACCTGAGCAAGAGCGAGCTATGATCCCATGACACTTTACCTGGGGTGACAAAGCAAGACTCTGTCTAAAAAAAAAAAAAGAAAAAGAAAAAACTAGCTGGGAATTATGGTACATGACTGTAGTTTCATCTCCTTGGGAGATAGAGGCAGGATCATTTGAGCCCCAGAGTTTGAAGATGCTGTGAGCTATGAAGCCATGTCATGCTCCCCAGGGCACAGAGTGAGACTCTGTTGGGGGGGGGGAAGTGTAGGAAAACACCTTGCCTTTACTCACATGTCACATTTAAAGGAACATGTTCTCTGCAAGAAATAGTCTTTTTCATTTTTTTTTAAATTAAAAGAGAGATTCCCTCTTGAGAAGACACATGAGCTCTTCATACAGAATGTCCACTGGCTAATCCAATTCTTTTTCATGAACTAGCTTCGTGTCTGTGGTTATCTGAAATCTACACGTGCCCACTACAAACAGTATCCTAAACATTCTATGGGCTGGCCAATGTTCAATTGCTTATGTTCATCAAGAGAAAATACTAGGTAATATAACTTGAAGCAGTGTTCCAAAAGTATTTCAGAAGATATTTCAGTATGGCCATGTAAATGTAAAACCTAAAACAGGTTGAAAAGACGCTTTTCACTCATAGCAAAAGAATTCGCATACAAAAAATATAAAAGAAAATGGGTTATTTATCTTATTGATATTTAGGTCCAGGAGAGATATTAAAGGTCTTCTAGCCTACTACTTTCTGATTTTTTTCAATTTTTAAGTGATTTTTAAATTATTAATTTGTATACTATGAAATTCTCTTTGTGGTAAACAATTCTGTGGATTTTGATAAATGCATAGAGTTATGTTTTCACCCACAGTTGTGATACAGAACTCCATCATCTCCCCGATGTTTTTGTACAATCTTTCTGTGGTTTACTTTTCCTCCAGGGTCAGGTGCTGTGGCTCACACCCGTAACACTAGTGCTCTGGGGGGCCGGAGTAGGTGGACCTCTTAAGCTCCTGAGTTCCAGACCAGCCGGAGCAAGAGTATGATCCCATCTCTAAAGATAGCCGGGCATTGTGGTGGTGCCTGTAGTCCCAGCTACTTGGAAGGTTGAGGCAAGATAATCTCTTGAGCCCACGAGTTTGATGTTGCTGTGAGCTATGATGCCACAGCATTCTACAGAGAGTGACAAAGTGAGGTCTGTCTCAAAAATTAAAAAAGGAAACAATAACAACAAAAAACTTTTCCTCTACCCTCTACCCTTTGGTAACTTCTAATCTGTTATCTGTCTCTATAGTTTTGCTTTTCTCACAATGTCACATAAATGGTATCAGAGAGTATGTAGTATATTGTGACTTGCTTCTTCTACTTTACCAAGAACATTTGAGGTTTTTCCATTTTTAAAGTAAATCAATAGTGTGTTTCACTTTGTTACTGAATAGTATTTAATTTTATGGATTAAATAAAATCTAGATGTCCCATAAAGGATATCTAGTTGAAGCACATCTGGATTTTTTTTTGTCATTTTGAATAAAACTATAAACATTTGTGTTCATAAAGCTATAAACTTTGTGTGCAGGTATTTGTGTGAACTTACTTTTTTATGGAGAGTGTTGTCTGAGTCATAGGCTAAGTATATGTTTAACTTTGCAATAAACTGCCAAACTGTTTTCCCAAAGGACATTCCTAACAGCAATGCATGAGGGCTCTAGCCCACCATCCTAGTCAGCATCTATTATCACCAATTTGTTTTGCTAAAATTGTCAATGTTTTAATAAACATGATATCTCATTGTGATTCTAATTTGTATTTCTATAATGATTAGGGCAACCCAGTAAATACGCAAACACTAATGTAATGTGATCCACACTTACCAAAATGGCTTTGGAGGTGTTCCTCAAGCTGATCTCAAAGGTTGCTGAGTATCTTATTGTGTGCTCTTTGGCCATCCTTATATCTGTTTAGAACCTTACCTATTATTTATATTGGGTTATTGTTTTCTTGTTGAATTTGGGAGTTCTTTGTGCATTCTTAGTTTAAGAACTTTGCCAGAAATGAGATTGGCAAACATCTCCCAGGCCATGGTTTGTCTTTTCATTTTCTTAGCATTATGTTTTATAAAGCAGAATTCTCTTGATTTAAGTAAAGTCTATTTTTTGTCTTCTAGACTGTGATTTTGATATCATATTTAAAAAAATGTTTGCTTAACCCCAAATTACAAAGATGTTCTCCTAGAAGTTTTATGATTCTTATGCTTTTCGATTTAGGTCTATGGTCTATCAGAGTTATTTTGAATCTAGAGTCTAGAGTCAGAGTAACTGACAGTTTACCTTTAAACAGGTGTGAGGTGAAGGAAAGGGCCTACTCTTCCCTTGTACAAGACCAAATGGGTTTTAGAAGAATTCATTGAATTGCCAAAATCACAATGGTGGTAGCACTAGACTGAGACTTCAGTCCTGATCTCCTGATTCCTGCTTTGCCTTATCATCATGAAAGGAGTTTTGATTTGACCTTTTCCACTAATCTTATTTCCATCCTCTTTCTCAGTTAAAACATTTTGAGTTCTGTCTAGAATTTTGGAAAACTTATGTTCTGAACAGTCATAGTAAAAGCAGAAATGAATAATTCCTGCCCTGGAAATGGCCCAATATATATTGTTATATGAGACCCATATTTTGTTGATGAGGTATTGCCTCCCAAATCTTGCAAACTAATCAAAACTAGTGGCTTTCAGACATAATGTTCTTTCCTGCTCCAAGGATCTTTGGGTCGGCTGAGGTTTGGTTGATCTAAACTCACATCAGCTAGGCAGCTTTACTTCAAGCTGTAAGTTAGATGAGTTTATTCTAGACTGTGGGTTGGGTACAGTTCAGTTCCTCATATATTTTATTCTTTTTTGCTTTCCAGGCTGAAAGTAGTGACTGTCCAGAACATGCTCTACTCATGTCAGATCACAGTATTCTAAAAGTCAAGCCAAGACATGCAAATATTTGTGAGGGCTCTGCTTTTGCCATCTCTACTAACATTACATTGGCTAAAGCAGGTCTCATGGCCAAGTCTAACATCACTGTGGCAGGGAAATGCCTCTAAGCAGAGTGAGAAGGAGAGGCAGAATGAACTTTCATTGAACAATAGTTCAAATGACTACATGTGCTCAGCAGTTTAAATAATTGAATTGATGAAAGACTGAAATTAGAATTCTCTATTTCTCCTGGGAAAACTGGTCTGTCCAGACCTAATATTGATTTGATAGGTCACAAGGTAAGTTTCTGACTCAAAACTAAAATATTACACAATTATTCTAATAGTTTTTGTTTGACCTGTTGGCTGCCCACCTCACTTTAAAACATTGACTAAACAAACACGATGAGGCAATGTGACTAAGAGCTCAACCAGGATCTCAACAGTAGTGTCTTTGAGAACTATCATTTTGCATGTACTTGACTTATACAGCTTGCCTTACTCTGTCTGGGTGTTGTGAAATATAATTTAGGTTGGGAATCATTACTTCTTAGGGAGAATGTACACTCTTTACAGAAACAAAGATGCCATTTAATCAAACAGATTGAAAATAAGTAGAGAATGATGCAGTGTAGAACTGGAAGGACTTTAAACCATGACTCTCACTTCAAAGATCAGAAATCTGAGGCCCAGAAAGGTTAAATACTTTTTTGAATGGCAGAAGAAGTTGATGAAAGGTTTAAGTTTAGAATCCAGAATTTTTTGTATTGGTGATCAGAAGATGAAAATAGCACTCACAGCTATCAGTATGTATTGAAGGGGAGAGAGTTCTACACGCTAGTTGTTTTTCCAAGTATAGTAAACTTAACAGCAGCTAACACATGTCTTAGCTTTATGTCTATACTGACAGATTTTAGGTAGTGCAAAGATGGAAAGAATATGCCTGAATGCTAAGGAACATTAGAAGAACTCATAGGGCTGTTCACTGAATGAGGATATGATTAGTCTATAACCATGCTTTAGCTGGGTTGAACTTCATTCTTGATAACTCTAGTCCAATCAGAAGATTACAAATAAAGCAAGCACTGATGTCCATGTGGTAGAAAATAAAAAGAACTTACTATGCCATGGTGTAGAAAATCAAAAGAAGTTACTATGTCCAGGGGATAGAAAATCAAAAGAAATTGCACATTTTGGGGGGCTCTATGTTATTTGTCATAGTAAGTATTTGATTCAAGCTCACTGTTGACCATTCAAAATCTGATTTTTAAGAGGCACTAGTTCTTCATATCATATTTTCATTGATCTATTTTTACATAAAAAAGAAAACTTTGTAGAAATTTATAAATATGTACACAAATTCTTTTTCACCCCTGGTGATCGTTATAAATTGTAATTCAAAAATTTAGTTCTTTCCTTTATCCATGTTGAGAATTCTTAAACTTACGTTTTGGCATCAGAAAGTGGTTTTACATTAAAGTAGAATATTCTTAAGAAGCATTTATGCCCTTGTTGCTTTTGTTACTTATGCCCCACCTACTAGGGACTTGCTTGTAATTGGAATTGTTATATGTTCTATGTATTTTTTAACTATGATGCGATAATTATTCAGTTAAGCCCTAATAAGTTTTACATAGATGAATTTGTATGGAATTCAGAAACAGGTATACATACCAAACTCAAAAATGACCGTTCATTTGTTTCACAGAAATTGATTCAGTAAAACTAATTGGGAGGTTTGATGGAAGTTTGACATGGTAAATAAAAGATGACTTCCAAGAGGATGTGGATTCTAATCTATTTCCAAGAAGAGCAGAGGTGCATAGAATTAAAGGAATAAAAAGAGTCAAGATGAAGATAAGAGCTAGGATGATATGATTACACACACACACACTCATGCTCATACATACAGTCACACACACTCACACTCACACACACTTTCACACTCAGTCACACACACTCTCACACTCATACACTCACAGTCACACGCACTCTCACACTCACACACACTCACAGTCACACGCTCACATGCACTATCACACACACACACACACTTACACACAAACACACACGGAAGTGCCCATATACATACACATGCCTGTGTGCACACAAAACAAAAGGAAATAGAGTGATTACAACTCTCAACAAATAAAAGTATTATTTGTCTAACAAGAAGGAAATTTCCACCCTCCCATTAAGTCCTGTCTTTATCTTGATAATTGCATCTAAATGTGGTGTTGGTTAAAGTGTAATAAACACGAAGTTGTTTGGGAGCACATGACTACAAACCACAGGAGGATCCATTTATATTTACATATGGGGCTTTACTTACCACAGCAGGGCTCTAGGAATTACCGGAAATCTTCAGAATATTTTGCAGGATTTTTAGTTTTTAATTACACCCAAAAGAAAAAAAAAAGTTGTCTTTTTAGCATGGAATAGGCTTTGTGTACCCATCCATTTGAAAAATAATAGGAACTGGATCCTCTTTTGTAATTTACTTGCTGGAAAGGACTATGTCTTGGCCTCTGGTTCATAAACTCTAGTGGGTTTATTGACTTCAGCATGAGGAGAAATGGTGTACTTCACCTGGCATTTCTTACCTTGCCTCAGTTGATTTAGGACTTTAAAGGTTAAGCTAGAGGTCACCTGAGGTCAAATATCTTAAAACAAAAATTAAGTTAAAATGCAATATAGGCTAACTGGAACCTAGGAAATACATGGCACTATTTCCTTTAAGAACTAAGATTCAAAATGAAATCCCAAAGGTTGCATTGTTTAGACAGCAGCATAGTATTTACCGTAGGAAGGAACCCAGGTCACAGAAAAACACGCAGCAAATAACGTTGCTTATAAATTCTTTACAGACAATATCTATTGATCATGTTCCTTTGATCTGTCACTGAATATATATAGGAAGGGTCATCCTAGGGTTTTAGCTCTCAGTTTTCCAAATGCACTGAAGGGAATTTAGCAGAAATACCATCTTCTAGGCACGGAGAAAGAGCAAATACAGCTTTTTGGGGGCTTTCATGATGAACCTTCATCTCTGCCCCATTCTGTGCTTCCTGAGTCAGATCTCAGAAGGGAGAAGGGAGGTTGGGGCTGTTGGGATGAGCTACTCAAGCTCATGGGCACATTGTGGGCAAAAGAACTTTATTTGGAGATAGGGTATGGGTGGGAGCAGCAATGTCCAGATCAACTTAGAACTCAATGGTCCATTCCACAGAAGCCGGGCATTTCTGCCAAGTTCTCTGCAATGATTGTACTGTCCAATAAAACCCTCTACCCTGATGGGAGAAATATTTTATGATCTGTGCCATCGAATAGGGTAGCCACTAGTATCATGTAGCTATTGAGCACTTGAAATACATTCCTGAGGACCTGAATTTTTAATTTAGTTCGTTTAATTCTAAATTTAAACAGCCATATTTGGCTAGTGGCTCCCATATTGGAAAGAATAGATGTTTCCTAATACCCTGACATCCATTTGACTATGACCTCAACTTACCAAATATGATGCAGGTAGAAACATTGTGCTTTAAAAACATAAGTTAAATGAAAGGTTTACAATCATGTGGGCATTGGTATGAAAAGAAGACTTCTTTGGAAAGCAAAACCTTTGCCAAATAAATACATCTTCAAGAACAGATCTTAAATATTAATTCATTAATTAAATATTTACTGAGAGGCCATTAGCAAGATGCAGTGGTCTATGTGTTAGGAATAAAAAGATGAAACACTCTCTGATCTTAATAAGCTCCTGATCTAGTGGGAGGAAAGAGATAAACAAGAATATGTTTAAACTATAAGATGATAAATGCTGAAAGAGAAGAATGAACTGGACCTAAGGCAACGCTAGTGACTTTCATGGGTATCCATCAGTCATTGAGTAATTGTTAACACTGGCACATATGGTGTTACAATGGAAGGTATTAGGGGCTATAAGGGATTTTTTAAAAGATGAGATAATTTCCGCCTTTAAAAAGCCTTCATACTGAACTTCTGCAATAACTGATCTATTTGATTTCTTCCAAATATAGACGTCTATTTTGGTAACAGGAATGCAAGTTTCTTACAGTTCTTATATCTGAGAAAACCACTATCAGTTGCAGGGTCCTTTATCTTGAGAACATCATCTTATAGAATAATTTTCTGTCGCCCCAGCTCCAAGTCTTCATTGGCACCAGTTTGGCATGTGCCCTACTGTGCCCCTTGGACTCATTCTTCTGTATTGTTCACTCGCCTATGGTAGTGCTGAGCAGGAGGGGAGGAGTGAGAATGTGAAGGAAAGAATGAGTACTGTGGGTAGCCCAAGAGCTACCTGTTGCTCACATGTATGGCTCTGGTCACCAGCCCATGCATGATGACTGTTATTTTAGCTCAGCTGCTATAACAAAACACCAGAGACTGGGTTGTTTAAACACAACATTTATTTCTCATACTTTGGAGGCTACGACGTCCAAGATCAGGGTGTCAGTATGGTTGGCTTCTAGTGAGTGCCTTCCTCTTGATTTTCTCATATGGTGAAAAGAGAAAGAATAGAGAGAAGCAAAGAGAAGAGAGGAGAGAAAGAGAGCTCTTGGGCTTCTTCATCTCTTTAGAAAGGTACCCATTATGGGGGTTCCAGTCCACATCCCGTGTGACCTCATTTGAACCTGCTAAGCTCTTCAAAACACTACCTCCAAATAACATTAGACTGGGATCAAGGCTTCAACATACGAATTTTTGAGGGACACAAATACTCAGTCCATAGCAACAGTTGAACCTCACATGCCAGGTCCACTTTTCTGCCTCTAGCCATTTTTTGAAGGAGCACATTGAACATGAGTATGTTAATATCTCTGGGGGATTTTCTTAAAAAACTGGGGACAGAACCAATGTCTAAATGCTGCAGTGCCAATCATTTCAGTAAACATTTCCGGGAAATATTTTGTAAACTTGTCTAAGGTTCTGGAAGGTTGTCTAAAACAAAACAAAAACAAAAACAAATGTAGAAAGGACTAGAAATGCCTATTGGAAGTGTTCTTGAAAATACATTCCTACTTTAGTCTTTCCTTTCTTAAGGTCTCTCACTCCCTATCCCTCAGTCTTAATTCCCACCTCAAAAATAAACTGTGTTCTCAGGTTCTTCCTTATGAGTTGAGTAGGTGCTATGGTTTAATTATGTTCCCTAAAATTTATGGATTGGAAACTTAATCTACAATGCCATGTTGAGAGGTGGGAATTTAAGAAGCCATTAGGTCATGAAGGCTCTGCCCACATAAATGAACTATTGTCATTATGAATGGATGGGTTAGGCATCTCAAAAGGGGGCTTTTTCAAATGTAAGTGTGATCTATGCTTAGAATAACTTATTAGGAATGTAGTACTATTTGTGAATCTCAGAAAATATACTGAATTCTTTTATTCTTCAGTGTTCTAGGATTTTCATTTTTCCCCCTCTTTAGGTATGACCCTTATCTGGGTCGATAACACAATATGTTCTATCTGGCTTTTTATTTTGGTAACAACAACAAATTGTCAGTTAAATGTGAATTCAGTAATTCTACTCCTGAGTAGACTGGATCAGAGGGAAAAGCAGTAAATACTCACCTTTGTGGCCCCTTTGATTCTTTCCTAAAACACTTACATGCCTTCATTTTGATAGACTTGGCATTTCTCTCTCTTTTCTTTTTCCTTCATTTTTTGAGACTAAAACATCCTGTTTTTTATATTTATCATTGTTGTTGCTTTCCAGAAATTATAATAATCTCATTTCTTTTAAAATTCCTAGTGTCTCCTACGTGGATAGATAACCATGTTTCTACTTACTGGTAGTAACTTATGTGTCTTATTTCATAAAGCCTGAAAGGGGCCTGGTTTGTTCTTTCTCCATTAATACTGCATTTGCTTTTGAACTGGTAAGGACATCATTCAAGGTTAATGAAGTGATTCTAGCCTTCTGGGAATGATGATAATATTATGTCATCTGCTACTTCCATCTGCTTTTTATAGTGGGTGGCTCAAGAATTTATTTACCTGTAACTTCTGGCTACAAAATGGCAGTGTAAAAGCAGATGGCTTCACCTCCCCACACAGAAAACAAAAAACAAAAATGCTTCATCAAGATTATTGTCAGTAATATCTTAGAATTCAATCACGAGGAGGAGATAGTTCCTGCAACAACAGAGAAGTGAAGAAACTGAGCAGATGGTAAAAGAATTAGACATCCTTCAATCTTCCCTGCATCAAGTAGTAAATTTTCACTCAGCTCACAATTTCTCTACTGGAAAATGTGAGGGTGAGGTGAACAACAAGCTTCCCCACCATCTTGGGTTAACTGGCAAAAGACCTCTTCCTGCACAACCTACAAGAAGCACTAGGAGTTTCTAAATGGAGAAACATTACTGAGGACACCCAGAGACAAAGCAGGGACGTAGAACTACCATTTTCAGCCGTGGATGTTCTGCTGTGAATGGCCAAAGGAATGACAAGTCAGAGTGGCTGTTCAGCAGCACCATGCTGTAGGAGGTTTGTTTTCTAGCTCCCCTGGATACAAATACTTAGCCAGCCTTCCCACACTATTGGAATATTCTCCTTGGAACTGCTCCTATTTGTGACGGGTAGCACTGTGATTGTTTACCAGTACCAAAGCAAAACTGGGCTTAAGGTGCCATCTAGTGCTAAAAAGGAAACAGCAACATAGTGGGGGGAAGGGAAAGGAAAAAGAAAGAAAATCAACAGATAAAGTACCAAGAATCTTAAAGCAAACATAGCCAGTAAGAAACAAAATAACCTAGAAAGAGAAGACTGGAGTGAATGACTAATCCTCCAATGCAAAGACACAGATGTGCATCCACAGGAAAAAATGGCAAACAGAGAACCTTGACCTTCCCAAATGGACAAAGCAATGAACAGGTGACTAAGCCTAGTGAGAGGACAGTATGCAAGCTCTCTGACCAAGAATTCAAAATAATAGATTTAAAGAAACTTGACAATCTTCAAGATTATAAATGAAAGCATTTAGAAATTTATCAGAGAAATTGAACAAACCATTGCTATAATGAAAAAAATGAAACAAATTTTGGAACAGAAAATATATTTATTGAACTGAAAAGTCATTAAAATCTTATAGTAGCAGCATGGATCAAGCAGAGAAAAGAAATAGTGAGCATAAAGTCAGCCTATCTGAAAATACATAATCAGTGGGAAAAAAATGGAAAAAAAAGAGCAATGGAAAAAAGATCACCTGCATGATGTAGAAAATTACCTCAAAAGATCAAATCTAAAAAGTATTAACGTTCAAGAGGAAATTAAGCAAGAGCAAGGTGTAGAAAGCTTACCCAAAGAAATAACCAAAAACTTTTCAGGCTCGGCACCTGTGGCTCAACGGGCTAAGGCACCAGCCATGTACACCTGAGCTGGCGGTTCAAATCCAGTCTGGATCCACCAAATAACAATGACGGCTGCAACCAAAAAATGGCTGGGCATTGTGGCGGGTGCCTGTAGTCCCAGCTACTTGGGAGGCGGAGGCAGGAGACTCACTTGAGCCCAGGAATTGGAGGTTGCTGTGAGCTGTGACGCCACAGCACTCTATCCAGGGTGACAGCTTGAGGCTCTGTCTTAAAAAAAAAAAAAAAAAAAAAAAAAACTTTCCAAAACTTAAAATAAAAGATTAATATCCAGGAAGAGAAAAGTCAGAGACCACCAAAGAGATTTGACCCAAACAAGACTAAACTAAGGCATATAATAAACAAGCTTTTAGAAAATAAGGACAAAGATTAGGTTTTAAAACAAGAAAAGGACACAAATAGTATGTAGAGCTCTGATTCATCTGGAAACAGAATTCTCAACAGAAACCATGTAGGCCAGGAAGGAGTAGGATGACATTTTTGAACTAGTAAAAGGAAAAAAAATACAGTCAAGAATGCTGTATCCAGCAAGCCTATCCTTCAAATATAAAGAAGAGATAAAGTCTTTATCCTCACCCCCAAATCCTCCCCAACAAAAGTTGAGAGAATTTATGACTACCACACTCATCTTAAAAAACATGATAAAGGATGTTCTTTAATCTGAAAGAAAAAAAATGTGCAAAAAGAAAATATTTGAAGTTATAAAACCCACTGGTAAAATTGAGTGCATGGAAAAACTCAAAATATTCTAATGGTATAATTTTGGTATGCAATTCACCTATAACTTCAGTATGAAACCCCAAAGGCAAATGCAAGGTGAACATAAAGTTTGTGTGCAATTTAAAATAGTTTAACATAGTAAATTGAACATGAACTTTATGGACACCCTATCTCTCAGAAACAGTAATACCTACAGAAACTTGGTAAGACATAGGCAATATAAAATTATGTAAAGTGAGGCAACATAAAGTCAAAATGGGGTGGGTAGAGTTAAAATGTAGAGTTTAGTTTTCATTTTTGTTTCTGTTCTTTGTGGTCTAAGATAGGTATCATTTTTTAAAATTAACTTGTTATATCTATAAGACTTTTTTTTTTTGGTAAGCCTCACAGTAATCAGAATACAAAAAACTATAATAGAGTCACTAAAAACAAAAAGCAACAGATTAAAAAAATATAGCCAGAGAAAATCTCTTAACAACAAAGGAAGAAAGTAAAGGGAGGGGGGGAGAGGATTTAGTAACAAACTTGAAAAATAGCAACAAAATGGCACTATTCCCTATTGACTAATACTAACACCAAATATAAATGGATTCAATCTCCCATTAAAAGACCCAGAGTGGCTGAATGAATAAAGAGACAAGACTTAGCTACAGGCTAAGGCTACTTAGCCTGGCTACTTAGGTTGCCTACAAGACCCCTAGTTCACCTATAAGACAGCATAGACTAAATGTGAATGGGTGGGAAAAAAATATCCTGTGAAACTATAAACAAAAAAGAGCAGGAGTGTAACTATGTCAGATAAAAAAGACTACAAATGAAAGACCATACAAAGAGACAAAAGTCACTATACAATGTTAAAGGGCTCAATTCAGCAAGAAGATATGACAATTCTAAATATCTATACACCTAACACCAAAACTCCCAAGTATATAAAGCAAACATTAGAAGATATATATAGATCATGTAAATCTTTCACCTTTTAAAAGAAGATATGTACAGCAATACAATAATATGTGGGACTTCAATACTCCACTCTCATTAATGAATACGTTATCTAGACAGAAAGTCAACAAAACAGCAATGGAATTAAACTACACACTAGACTAGTAGGCCTAACCAACAGCTACATAATAGTTCATTCAATCACTACAAAACATACATTCTTTTGTTCATCATTTTCGACAGTCTCAAGAATAGGCCATACATTAGTTAGGCCGTAAGACAAGGCTCAACAAATTAAAGCATAACAGAAATCATATCAAATATTTTTTCTGACCACAATTGAATAAAACCAGAAGTCAATAACAGGAGAAGCCTTGGAAAATATACAATCACACGGATTAAATATGCTTCTAAAATGAGCAATGGTCCATAAAGAAGTTATAAAGGAAACTTAAAAAGTTTTTAAACAAATGAAAATGTAAATACAACATACCAAAATCTATGAAGAACAAAAAAAATCTATGAGGAAAATTTATAGCCATAAACAACTATATCAAAAAGGTAGTGTGGGGCATCTATAGCTCAGTGATTAGGGAACCTGCCACATGCTCTGGGGCTGGTGCATTCAAACCCAGCCTGGTCCTGATAAACAAACAAACAAAAAAGCCAGGCATTGTGGAAGGCACCTGTACTCCCAGCTACTTGAGAAGCTGAGGCAAGAGAATCACTTGAGCCCAAGAGCTGGAGGTTGCTGTGAGCTATGACACCACAGCACTGTACTGAAGATAACAAAGTGAGACTCTGTCTCAATAAAAAAAAAAAAAAAAGTAGAAAGTCTTGAAATAAACAACCTAATGATGCAACTCAGGGAAATTGTATCACATTTATTCTGGATAGTCCTGGAAGTTTTTGTCAGGGCAATTAGATAAGAGAAAGAAATAAAGGGCATTCAAATGGGGAAGGAAGAAGTCAAATTAACCTGTTCACATATTACATGATCTTATACTTAGAAACGGTTTAGGTACCAAAAAACTATTAGAAATAGTACACAAATTTAGTAAAGTTGGAGGATACAAAAACCAGTAACATTCGTATATGCAGATAATGAGCAATATCTAAAAGAAATAAGAAAGCAACTTCATTTACAATAGCTATAAAGAATATAAAATACCTAGGAATCAATTTAACTAAGGAAGTAAAATATCTATGTAAGGAAAACTATAAAAGAAAAAGATCTATGTAAGGGAAACTTAAAACATTGATAAAAGAAATAGAAGAGGACACCAAAAACTGGAAAAATATTCCATTCCATGCTCATAGATTAGAATAATTAATATTGTCAAAAAAGACAATATCACCCAAAGCAATTTACAGATTCAATGCAATCACAATCAAAATACCAATGACATTCTTCACAGGAATAGAAAAAAACAATCCCCAAATTGATTGAAATGAAACCAAAACAGATCTTAAGTACTTGAAGAAATCCTGAGCAAAAAGAATAAAGCTGGAGAGATTATACCATCTGACATATATACGTATGTGTATGCACACATTTACAGCCAATTGATTTTCAACACAGGCACCAAGGACATACCATGTGGAAAGAGCAATCCCTTCAATAAATGGTGCTGGGAAAACTGAATAACCACAAGCAAAAGAAAAAAACTAGATTCTTATCTTTTACTACATACAAAACGCCAATCAGAATGATACAAGGTCTGAAATTACTGGGGAAACGCTCTAGAACATTGGGCTGAGGAATTTGTTTTATTTTGTATAAGACCACAAAAGCAGTTAAAAGTTACTGTTTTAACTAAAACAGTAATAGAAAAATGGGCTTACAAAAGCTTTGGCCTCTGCACAGCAAAGGAGACAATCAACAGAGTGAATTTTCTCCCATAGAATGGGATAAAATATTTCCAAACTGCCCATGTGACTAGGGATTAGTAATCACAATACATAAGGAGTTCACACAGCTCAATAGGAAATAATAATTATAATCCAATTAAAATGAGCATAAGATTTGATAGACATTTCTCAAAAGAAAGGATGTACATGGCCAACAGGTATATGAAAAAATGGTTAATATTCTTAATTATTAGAGAAATACAAATCTAAACTACAATGGCATATCATCTCACACTAGTTAAAATGTCTTTTATCAAAAAGACAGGCAATAATGGATGCTACCAAGGATGTAGAGAAAGAGAAACTCCTATATGCTCTTGGTGCAAATGTGAATTATTACAGTCACTATGGGAAACTGGATGAAGGTTCCAGAAAAAACAACAAATATAACTCAGAAATTTTGCAACTAGGTATATATCCACCCCAAAATCAACATATTGAAGAGATAGCTGCACTCCCATGTTATTGAAGCACTATTCATAACAGCCAAAACGTGGAAGTGACACAAGTGCCCATCAGTGGATGCCCGGATGAAGAAAATTTGATACATATACACAATGGAATATTTTTCAGCCAAAAAAAGAAAAGCATGAAATTCTGTCATTTGTAGCAACATAGATGGAATTGGAGGTCATTATCTTAAGTGAAAGAAGCCAAGCACAGACAGATAAATATCACATGTTCTCACTCATTTGTCAGGGCAAAGAACATGGATATTGTGAAAATAGAGAATATATTGGGGGTTACCAGCATCTCAGAAAGGCAGAAGACAGGGAATATGAAGACTGATTGCCAATGGGTATGAATACCTAATCAGAAGAAAGAAGACTTAGTGTTTGATAGGTCAGGAGTGATTGTAGTGACTAGAGGTGACGATAGTTTAAGAAATCTGTGTATTTTAAAGTAGCTAGAAGAGAATAATTTGAATGTTTTTACTATAAGGAAAAGATAAATTTTTTAAGTGATGGATATTTCAATTACAGTGATTTAATCTTTATAAATTACAACAATGTATTATAAATTATCACATGTACTCTGAAAATATGTGTATCTATAATACATTGATTAAAATTTAAAATGAATTTTAAAAGAATTTACTGTTTGGAAAATCTGAATTCAAAATAAGATATTTTTCTTGAGCAAGGTCAAGAGCAATCACTGAGCTAGAAGTGAAGAGGGTAGAAGCAATAAGATTTCTGGATCAGTTTTACTCCTACAATCTATGAATGCATAAATTTTATGTAAATTTGGACAAAAAATAATCTACATATTTTTATTTTCTTTTCAGAAGACATAATTCATTAAAAAGCCTCAAAGATACCTTTTAGCCAATTGTTTACTAGTAATTCCCAATGTTTTTTCCAATAAAAATTGAAAATTATGTTTTACTTCTTATTTTTATTTTTCCATTAATTTGTTCTTTCTAATTTGCAGAAATGATGTAGTGTTTTAAAAATTAATGTAGGGAAAATATCTAAGGAAATGGTGTGCAGGCTTTCTAAATATGCAGATATGATCTAAGAGTTAAGTCCTGACCTGGATATTAATTCTAGAGAAGTAAAAATATATACAAGTATCAAAATAAATGTCAAGTTTCTAAAAATTCCCCAAGAGCTCTCTGATATAGAATCAAAGGAAAGAGAGAAGAAAATTGTATACACATCCATTTGTTGGGAACATTGATTTTCAAGTAATACAGATAACATGATATAAATGTTAAAATTAAATTTCTGGAATCTCACCAGTAGAGATATTACTTTCCATTCTTTTATGTATACAAAATTAGGATCTTATTTAATATTTTTATGTGCTACCATTTTTACTTAATAAAAGCACATTTTTACTTGAATAAAGCATAAACTTTTTATGCTATTATTATTTCTATCATATAGTCTTTAAAATATTATACAGGGTGACCATAAAGTTTGTGTGCAACTTTATGCCATAATAGTTGTGTGTAACTGTTGGTAATTACAACTATTTAAATTGCACACAAACTTTATGACCTTTAAAATATGCTCTTGTTATTTTTATCACAGTCTTTGAAGACATTATTTTTAATGTCTGTGTAATGCTTCATGGTATGGTTTTGTCAGGTTGCATTAGGTCAGTCCCTGGGTGAGTGTTAAGACAGCTCCTTCCTTCCATGCTTTTAATATCAATTACACTCACATGATATCTTTTGAAATAAATGTTTGACCACATCTCAGATTATTTCCTTACTAAAGATTTCTAGAAGTAGGAGTCAGGAATCAAAATGTTGAAATTTTTGTGGCAATTGATACAGACTGCCTGACAGCTCTTCAGAAATTCCTTGTTCCCAGAAACCCTACATCTCTACTGTGCACCAGCATTCAGTTCTATTCTTTGTCACTACCAACTTGATAGGGTGCTTCTTGAAACATAGCTCATTGCTTAATTTGCATTTCTTTGATTACTAATGATATTTTAATATTTTTCAAATTTCTGATGTATTCAAATTTGTATTTCTGTGTATTATTTACGATTTCAATCCATTTGTATGTGAGACTCTATGTACTTATTAATTTGTAGGGTTATTCTAACTTTAAGGCAACCGTAGTAAAAGCACTAATCAATTTAATCTGTCATCTTGCTTTCAATTTTTATTACACATCGCTATGTGTGATGTGACAGTCCTTTTAATGGCTATGATGGCTTTGATACACCCTCATCTAGAAGAAACTGGTGACCTACAGTGCTAATACAAGAAGTGCAAGTGACTGGATTGAAAAGCTATAGGAGTTAAACAATGTAGGCAAACCTACACAGCAGTTTAGGTTGGAGTTGAGACTAATACTCACTAATACTCCTAAATAACCTTGTCCGGGTGTTGATGCCAGAGTCTAAGGAAATTCTCCTGGATCCTGCAGCTCATACAAGAAAGCAATGATACCAAGTGTAAGTCAAACACATACTACTTTACTATGGGGACTACCCCATTCTGAATATGACTCTTATCTTTCTGTACTAAGAAAAGATAACTTTTTAGAGACAAAGACTGTTAGGAACTGTCCATAAATTATTGGTGTTGAGGGTTGGATTGTGCTGAGAGTGTGTGTTGTTATGTATGTCATAATTGGTAATACACATAATTAAACAGTGTAAAACATTGCCCCCAAACCTGATAGCTTGAAATAACAAACTTTTATTTTTTTTTTAATTTTTGGTTAGGGATGTGAACATAGTTCAGGCAGTTTCTTTAAGGTCTTTTATGAGGTTGCAGTTTAGTGCTTGGCCAAGTTTACAGTCATTAGATTGGGGGAAGATTTACGTACAAACTCCCTCACTTTGATTTCTATACAGCTGTGCATCATGAAATGGCAGTGGACTTCTCTCAGAGTGACCGAGAGAGTGCGCCCAGAGAGAAGAGATTACTCCCAGCAGAAGCTGCAGTCTTTTTATAACCAGAAATTCCCATTCATTAATAGCTAATCACTCAGTCCAGCCCACACTCTAGGGCAGGAAAAGTGGGAGGTGGGAAGTATTGTAGGAGGTCAGCTAAGTGGTCGCGGCCTAGTCTATTGTTAGCTTACTTCACTCCACCAACAGATGATCATTCAGGTTCATGCATATGCATGCAATGTGAAATATACATAAAGATCTGAAACATCACAGGATTTATACTTCACAAATCTCATAAAATTTGATTAAGTACTTTGACATTAGTTTGCATAGGTTTGGACCATTTAGATCTTATTGCTCTTCATCAAATTATCATTGGCCAGGCTAAATGGAAGGCATATCTTGAGGTTTAGGTAACTTTTATGCATACACACAGACTGGAAGAAAAATCCCAAAACTTTTTGACTCCTAATTTATTACTGTTTTCCCTGTCACCTTAGAGAGTAGTAGAAAAATGTGGAACGGTATTTGTAATAATGTTCTGTAGAAAGTCATGGGCTGTAATGTAGTATTGCTGTGCATGAAAATAATAGCTATCTAGGCAAATTTAAGATGTATGCTCTTTTCTAGCCTTTCCACTAAAAACAAGTATCAAGACAGCTAGCTTGGTGGCTGGGGCAGAAGAAGGAGAGGTTGGGAGCATTTGTTAAGATTTGAGACATGCTGCAGTGATACTGGTGTGCTACTGAGAGAGAGTGGGATTGCTCCCAGAAACACAAAGTAACAAGGAGAATCATAACAGGATAGGGAAATGGGTAACAATTTTAAGGCATAGTCTGATTGATAGGCAGAATACCAGGAATTCACGTAAGTCCCTGGAAAGTATAGGCAGCTTGAGAAACTCAAAACAGGAAGTACTTAGAAGCTTCAAACTGCTAGTAGGGAGAGTATGTTAGTTTGAACAATGGCCCCCCCAAAGACATCCATACTCTAATTCTGGAAACCTGTGAATATGTTACTTAACACAGCATAAAGAACTTTGCAGATATAATTAAAGTTACAGACCATAAAACAGATTATTTTGGATTATCCAAGTGACTACAATCTAATTACATAAATCCTAAAAACAGAGACTTCCCAGAAGGCAGAAAAGAGAATTCACAGGAAGGGGAATCAGAGAGATTTCAAGCATAAGAAGGATTTGGTGTGTGCTGGCTCTGAGATGGAGGGACCCGTCTGCAAGACTAGAGAGCCATCTCTAGAAGCTAAAGGTGTCTCCCAGTGACAGCTTGCAAGGAAATGGGAGCTCAGGGTGGTGCCAGTGGGTAGGGCACCAGCCCCATATACCGGAGGAGGTGGGTTCAAACCCGGCCCTGGCCAAAAAAAAAAAAAAAAAAAAGAAAAAAGAAATAGGGGAAAAAAAAGAAAGAAAAAAGAAATGGGATCTCAGTCTTACAATTGAAATGAATTAGATTTTGTCAACTTCACTGAGCTTAAAAGTAGATTCTTTCCCCGAGTCCTAGTAAGGAACATAGCTCTGCTGACATCTTGCTTTTAGCCTATTGAGGACTGTGTTAGATTTCTAACCTATCTAAAGATCTGCTTTACTAAGCTGTAGACTTGTGGTAGTTTGTTATGGCAATGATAGAAAACCAATACAAAGAGATATAAATCACTTGTGTTTTTAAAAATTACACAGGAGCAAGGCAGGTTAGGTTGGTGGGTGGAATCCCCCTTAGGGAAACAATGTTTGAAGGGAACAGGAAATTCAAAATATCTTTGCGGTTCTATTAACCTAAGAAATGAAGTGCACACTGCAAATAGTATAAGGGATGTCCATAGCAGGCACTAAGTCTTCCGCTGTGCAGGGCAAGCTCAAATCTGAAATGAGCAGGCTGCTCAGATGAGTCTAATATTATGGCACCTGCCCTTGCCTTTTCCTTGACTTGGGGAGTTTCATCCCAGCTCAGCCCTCAGACCCCTAAAGGGATATTAAGAGCAGCTGGGAAGGAAATGGGACAAGAAAGGGCTGGCATTTAGGTAATAAAAGATGGTAGGAATAGAAAGCTATGAACTAAAGAAGAATAAAAAAATTCATCAATTAACACCCACAAGACAGGGTCACAGCATGAAAATGGACTCATCACAGGAGTATAAATCATAAGAGGAGCATATAATTTCAATGAAATAAGCTCACTCGCATTAAAACAGCAGGTTCTTCAAATTAGTGAGATAACAAACATAGCAAAATGAGAATTGTTCTCAGTGAATGTGCTTTATGTTTCATAGTACATCAGCAAAGAAGGAAGGCAAGTACATAATATTCAGTTTAGACTAGAATTTATCTCAATATAGGGCAGGAAGCCTGGAAGTTTGCAGTGGTGCTAGAGTTGTGTAGAAGTGATGAATACAAAGATTTCAACACTGCTTATATTTGAAATGCTTGTTCTGAAAATGTGGTTGGGTTTTATCTTGCGGACATGTTAAATTTTGTAATAATCATATGGCCCCAATGGGGCTTCTAAGATGCTCAAAGCCAAGATATCAACCTTATCCATGAGGCTTGCATTTTTCTCCATAGAATCATCTTCTTTTCTCACCACCATTTTGTTCCTGTACTGATTTCTTCATCTGTTTCCTTATATTCTCTTACTTTCAGTGCATTTGGCCACCAATTTCAAATTTCTTTTTAGGATGAGACTAAGAAGGAAAAAATGTCAAGGACAAATAGAAAAGAAATAAATAGAAAAACAATACATGTATTTATTTGCCTTAACAGATGGCTAAGCATAGCTGTAATCTGGATACACATCTGCTAATATAGAGGTAACAGGAAAGAATTTGAGTGAATTAATTCCTGGGTGTGCAGCCTTTTATAAATATTAAGCATCATTGACTGGTTTGAAAATTTCAGCTATGGCATTTCTACTCCTTTGGGTGACTGAATCTTGTTTGTTGATGTGGTGGAAAGTCTTGCTTGACAAAACAACTGCCCCTATTGGCTTCCTTCCCAATTCCTATGTTTTGAAAGTGCTTTAAGCTCTGTAGCAAATCAGGCACACAGGGCACTGCACAGACACTTATGGGTTGAGATAGTGTCTTTCTCTTTTTGAAATTTATAGAATTGGCATCTGGTAACACTCGTGAAAACAGATAGCAATAACTTTCCTAACTGGCTGATGACATAGCACTTTCAAATATAACATTTTATTTAATGCAAAACATTAATTTGTTTAATGATTTACAATTCCAACCAAACACGTTCTTATGTTTTAAGAGCCCCCAATCCTTTCTTTTTTGTTTTCTTTACCTTTTAGTCCTCTATGTAACACTGTTTTCATTTATTCATCAATTTACTTATTCCTTTATTTCATCTTTCGACTTTTTGGTGAATAATGATACTCTGCCTTGAAATGTGGCAAAGCCTGCTCCTCTTCTCTTTTCACTCCCTGGACTGGTAAGAGATTGGTGCAGAAACTGCTTCCTGTTCTCACTTCTGTGCTATGCACGCCTGAGCGTTTGTTGTCACACATGAGAGGATGGAGTCTGCTCCGGGCCTCTGAGGCCACTCTGAAGTTCATGAGCAAATGCAGACTTTCTTACTATTTACCTTAGTTACTTTTCTCTCCCCATGATGATTTACATCATATCAACCTTTGCTCAAAATGTGGCAATGAGAATTTGGGAGGGGAAAGCAGGGAAAAAGCAACATATTGCCACTGAATCTCCTACTAAATTCTTATAATACTTACTAAAATCTCTGTCTTTAGAAGTTCAGGGCACTTGTCCAAATAGTGATTTATGGGGTAGAATAAAATTTTCAGATATTAATTAGTGTCCCCCACTTGCTTCTTAAACATATCTTGTGAAGTCTTCCTCATACCCAGGAAATTATGGCCATCCATAGTTATAAATCAAGGGATAAATGACACTGTTGAAAGCTCTTGCTTACTTTTCCAGCCTTTTCCCTCAACCACTTTCTACCTTCTTGCAATCTAATTTCCAGTGATTATACATATTCTCCTACTTGTAAGGTCTTTGTATTTGCTACACCTTCAAAGAGGGACACCTCTCACTCCCAGGTCCTTTATCCTTACCTCAGTCATTCCTATTCATTTTCCTAATCAGATGATGTTTTATAGATCTCACCTTTTCCACTGCTCAAGCTAAACTGATATTGGTCCTTCTTTGCTTCTTTTTTATTTATTTTTATTTTTTTGGTCCTACAGAACTCTCCTTGATGTTGATCTGAGAGATTTACTCTCTCCATGGTGGAGTTCTTGGTGGAGAAAACTGAGCCTGGTCCCAGAAATTGAGTGATGCAGTATCAGAAAATCTTCGTGCTTACAAAACCCATGATTATACAGATTCACTTTAAATCCAGATGTCCTAACTCGAGTATAAGCTTCTATCAGACTAAAATAGAAATACACATGTCTGTGTGTAAGAATAGCTAAATATTCTCTCAACTCTCTTCTAGATTTGTACTGGAATGGGTCCCACAATCTAAGTATTGTCATAAATATTCCTAGAAACAGATAGCACTAAAAATTCACATACTTAGAAATTCAGTAAGTGCAGTTTACTCATCCCACTCTGGTGTCCTTAGAAAGAGAAGAGAAACTTGAAAGGAATGAGGTTCTGTGATGGGAGGAAGTTTTGGCTTGCTTAGCAATGTGACTCAAGAGTAGAGTTTAGCTTTCCAAAGTGCACCTGTGACTTAGCTAGATATGACACAAGGACTCAAGGGAGAGAAATGGAAGCAGACAATTCAATCTCTGGTCAGATATTTAATAAAATATAATTTTCAAATAGAAGACAAAGCTCGGTGCCTGTAGCTCAGTGGCTAGGGTGCCAGCCACATACACTGGAGCTGGCAGTTTAGAACCCAGCCCAGGCCTGCCAAACAACCATGACAATTATAGCAACAACAACAAACAAATAACCAGGCCTTATGGTGGGCACCTGTAGTCTGAGCTACTTGGGAGGCTGAGGCAGGAGAATGGCTTAAACCCAAGATTTTGAGGTTGCTGTGTCAGATTCTACCGAGGGTGACATAGCTCTGAGATTCTGTCTCAAAAACAAACAAAAAAGACATGAAGTGCAGTCAGAATTTCAAAGTATAAAATGATAGAAGTCAATATTATCCAAATCACAGGGTTTGGCTGTAAATGAAAGTGCAAGGCCGACAGTCCCCCTATGTAGTGAACAGGGAGTGTATGGAGTGAATGACATACATTTATGCCTGTTTGAGGGGCATTCCATTCTGAAAATTTCAGGGAAATAATTAGGCAGTGAATTACGGGGCATATGCTGGTATTGTGTTCTCTCAGCTGCTTATAACCACATTGAGTTGGCGAGATGTGAGTCACCCTACTATAGAGTTGATCATCAAAAGACTCCTTACAACAACAGCAATGGCAGACGGGGTCTGCTTCCGAGGGAGCATGTGTACCATCAAGGGTGTGGAATGCTCAAACTACAGTATGTTACAATGTTCCATCAGCTGTGAAAATTAAGTCTCAACCAGGACGGCTAGGGATTGGGGCAAGCCATTAGTTTCTATTTTGTGGTTGACTGTGGCTAACATGGAAATCCCCTTTTGCTTCAAAACTGTTATTCAAAGTCCTTCTGAAATGCATTAAAATAACTCTGCTGCCTTTGAAGCTTGTGGATCTAACACAGAACACTGTCAATGCAGAAGCCTGGGAGACTACACTGAATGTCTTCTTATCCCCAGATTCATGCTGGAATCTATGTTGTTTATGAATCTTCTAATATTTACGATTTCTTGCTTTCTCATGTCACCTTCCTAAAAAGTAGAATACTAAAAATACTCCCATACTTGAAGGATCTAGCAACTTAGTTTCAGTTATTGAGATTTTATAATATTAATACTCACATGGTGAAAATATTGTCTCTTTGAGGTACTTTCAATTACTATATAGCTCAGGATGGTTGGGTTACTTTTCAAAAATTCATTGTTTTATTATTTTTTAACCCTCTAACTTGCAGCTATTGTAAAACCATCATTAGTTATAGGTTGATAACTTTACTATATCTTCTTCTTCAAAGGAGGCTATGCTTAGAAAGAAAAATATTTATTTTTAAAATTTCAAAAGATTTGGGGATTTTAAGTTCTTTTTGTTACAGAGATGAACTGAATAATTCTGAAGTCAAGGCTTTTAGGGCAGCTATCACACAGTGTACATTATACTGATAGGCGCATTTGTATCCCTTACTCATCTCCCTACCTCCCCTCTTCCTAGTTTCCATGTTCATCTCAGCACTTTATCACCTATGTACTCATCCTTTAGCTTCCACTTGTGAATGGAACATGTGGTATTTGTTTTCCCATTCCCAAGTTACTTCACATAGGATAATGGTCTCCGGTGCCATCCAAATTGATGCAAAGATATTATTTCATTTCTTTTTATGTCTGAGTAGTACTCCATGGTATACTATTCAGCCACACACACACACACACACACACACACACATCTCATTTTAAAAAATCTGTTTGTCAGTTGATAGGCACTTAGGCTGGTTCCACATCTTTGAGATTGTGAATAGTCTTGCAATAAACATTTGGGTACAAGTGTCTTTTTTTTTTTTTTGCAGTTTTTTGGCTGGGGTCAGGTTCAAACCGGCCACCTCTGGCATATGGGGCCAGTGCCCGACACTTTTGAGCCACAAGCACCACCCTACAAGTATCTTTTTGATATAATGACTTCTTTTCTTTAGGGTACATACCCAGAAAAGGAACTGCTAGATTGAATGGTAGGTCTACTTTTAGTTCTTTGAGGAATTCGTACTGTTTTTTGTAGAGTTTGTACTAATTTGCATTCCCACCAACAGCATATAAGCTCTTTCTTTTCACTGTATCACAAATTCTTGATCAGATATTTTATGAAACTTCCACTTTTCAAAATGTTACCTGATCGATCATCTCTCTTCTCTTTGATCCTCAGGCTTGAGCAGAAACAGCATATCTTAGTATTTCCTTTAGTATTCCTTAGTATTACTTTATGTATTTCCCAGTAGTGAAAGTGGAAGGAGAAGATGTTTGCTTAAAAAAATGAACCATGTCCATCTACCTTATTGGCTTCTAAACTTCTAATAGTGAAATTATCATTATAGGTTATGATTTTAACTTGTTTTTACATTGTACATTTAGTACTGAAGAGAGGCTTAACTGGGAGTGCCCATCTAGAAATGTCCCCCTCAGGTAGTACTGAGCTTTTAAAAACTTCCTACTAGACAATATCTGCCCTGAGTTCTATTTTCATAAGGCTAGTTGTCTGGGCCAGTTAAAGATGGTTAAACAATGAAACAAAACAAAACTGGGAGACATCTGGCTAGAATTTTAATAGAGACCAATGCGTGAAGGTTTTACCAGGGCCTGGTATGATTCATTTTTGCCACAAACTTTCTGAATAACTCAAAAGCGGCAATTATGAATTCAGAAATCAAAGGTGGTCTTGGATCAGAGAAGAAGTTTGAGGGCAGTAGAACTCTATAGTGCCCACTATTCCATGTTTTTATGTTTTTGACCTTTTCAACTTTACCTAGGATCGTTTCCATGAGGAAACTTCTAGAACAAAAAATGTATACCCCTGCCTCTCCCAAATGAGGACATTATTCTTTACACTAATTAATTAAAAAATTTAAAGTTGGCTTTCTGATTTGAAGTCTCCCCATTCAGTTTTTGTGGAATCACACCCACAATGTGACTTTGGTGGGAAAAAGTGGCTGACATGAGGCTGAACCACAGTAATTCAGAAGGGGATGCGGTGGGTGAAGAACTTGTCTAGAAGAATGCCTCACCATGGGACAAAATGGAGGGAGGAGCTCTATAAAAAGAAAAAAGAAGAGAAAAAAGCCTTGTTGGGAAATTTCCCAGGAAAGCACCACAGGCAGGTGATAACATCCCTTTGCAATTTGAACACCACAAGCAAAGACAAATGATTCACCATGAAATAACTGTGCTCTTGGCACAGGAATCCCTGGAGGAGAGGAATTCCTAGGATCATGGTTAAAACCTGGGCAAGTGCTGAGACTAGGTTTAAAGAACACCTGGATGATTCTTCTCTTCCCCTTTGCTTGATTGGCTCCCACTTGTCCATCAGGGCTCTTTTTCTTTCCAGAAGCCATTATTGATCCTCAGGACAGCGTTAAATTTTTGGTCAGGGTGTTCTTGTGGCATCCTGAGCTTACATCTATCACAGCAGCTTTTACTCTGTGGGTAATTTTGTCTCCATCAACAGACAGTGTGCTCCTTGGTCTTGTTTACTGTTTATCTCCATCAAAGATCAAAGTGCATGCCATGTGATAGATGCTTAATAAACGCTTAGTGGAACAAAACATTTCAACAAAATAAGGTCATTCTAAGTCAATGCCAGCACACAGATTTTGTCTCACATGCCCATACCAATTGGCAGTGGTTGCCCACAGGGGTGGGCTGAGGATGTTGAGGCTGCAATGGAACTCAGTGGTAAACAGCACCTGCATCAAACAGTGATGATGAGATGCTGTCTTTGCTCTGAAACCTGTCCTTTGATTTTGTTCGTGCTGTTTTGAATTCTATGATGTAATATTTTATTGTTTACACTGAATTCAAAGCCTATACTAGAATTGACATTCAGAAAACTGTAAAAGCAAAACAAAAAAAGAACAACAAAAGAAACTAACTTTTTAAGAGTTATAACTTTGAGGATAACTTTTACGTAGCATAGTGGTCATACATTATGTGTAATGATTCTGTCAACTTTCATCTAAAAACTTATGAAGTCTTTCTTTGTCTCTTACACTCATGTACACACACTCAACATTGATAGCCATATTTCAAAGTAAAGAGAAAACCACAGACCCAACTTACATGGATTTGAGTAGCTTTGATGGGTTTGACAGTGACCAAATCAGAAAAAAAACAACAACAACAACAAAAAATAGAGCCAAAAGATGGTCTGAAGTGGCTTTGGCTCATGTCCAGTCTTTGACTCCTGAGATTATTCAGATAGCTGACATCTCAACTGGCCAGAGACTGGCCCTGTTCTTCCCTCACTTCTCATACTAGTGGAGATCTTTTCTTTTCCTGTCTATTCGAAGATTTCACATCTAAGTAGGCAGCACAACAGAAAGGAAAGAGTGTCATGACTATAATGCCTGGGATTTGCAATAAAAAGACAGAAGGGCCCAAGAAGCAGAACATTTGAAGAATATAGTATTTCCTGTAATATACAAGTCCTCTGCTCTGCACCTGGCTTTCTTGTAGGGTGGCAAACTCAATGGTTAGATCAGGAGTTGCTTCCATTTCATGCTAACATGTGACAGAGACTTTTATATGTTCATAAAAACATATCTGTTTTAGATGTTCATAAACCTTCTTTTCTTTTTATCCTAGGGGAAAATTTAGACTGATTTTTTTCCTGCCTCTTATAGTTAAGAGCAGCATAGGACTGCATTTCAGTCAATGGAAAGGAGGCAAAAGTGATGTAAGCTACTCAAAGGCTTAACTTTAACACATTCTGCAATATTTACTGCCTTTCCTGTGTTCCCTTGTTTGCTGCACAAGATCTAATGAGGGATTCAAGACCTAGAAAATTGGACAACCCCTAAAAGGAAAGAGCCATGTTGTCTTACCCTTAGGCCGGGGACCAACCCTGGCCTCCCATAAGATTTGTGGGGGCATTAAATTATCATGGGAGCATGAAACCTACTGTACATTGTGCATTTGAAGGATCTAGATGGTGTGCTGCTTATGAGAATCTAATGCCTAGTGACCTGAGGTGGAGCTGAGGTGATGATGTTAGACTGGGGAGTGGTTGCAAATACTGATTATCATGAGCACAGAGGTTTGACTGCACAGACTGTAATAAATTAATTACTTGCAGACTCATATCAAAACCATCTCTCCTCTTCTTGGCCCATAGAAAAATTATGTCTTATGAAACTGCTCCTTGTTTCTTCTCAGAGAGGGAGAATTGATGCAGGACAATTGGCGCCCTACCCAGCTCAGCGGGGCTGGCGGACCTTCTGCCTCCTCGTTGGCAGTGTCGGTGGTGTGGCAGCCAGCTGAAGAGCCAGCGGGCTGGATGACAGGCAAGGAGGGGGACCTCCAACCTCCACCAGAGGCTCCAATTGCCAAAAAGGCTGGACAACTGCTGAGGAGACACCTGTGCCTTGGT
>CAUYON010124189.1:0-11828 GCA_963573935.1 Arctocebus calabarensis | reverse complement strand
TGGCGCCTTAGCCCACTGAGCCACAGGTGTTGAGCCTACAAAGCCCTTTAAATGGCTGAATAAGGAAGTTAGATTTTTATCCTTAAGTGATGGAATACATGGAAGGTTTCTAATGGAGAATGATAAAACCAAATTGGTATTCTAGAAAAAAATACTCTTGCAGCATTGTGGCCTGGAGGCAGGAAGATTGCTGGGAATCCTTTAGAATGATCCAAGTGAAAGTCCCTGTGGGCATGAAGTCAGGCACTGGCTGTGGAAATGATGGGAAGTGGGTGGGCTGAGAGATATTTAGGGGGAGCACTGACAGGACGCGCAGGGGAGGGGAGAGAAGGGGAGGATTGAGGATACCTGTGAGCTTCTGCTTTGGTGGCAACTCTAACAAAGATGGAACAGTGTAGAGAAGGTGGGGAGAGTGTCTGGACACACAGAACTGAGGGAGCTCAAAAGAAAGCTCTGGGCTGGGAGCTGAAGCAGGAACTATTTGAGCTTCTGTTGTTTTTCTCCCAATGTTTTTCACTCACTCATTCATTCATTCATTTTGCTGAATACTTGATTCTCACCATATACCAGAAAGGTTCTGGGACATAGTGGAAAACAAAACAGCCAGAATCTGCTCTTGGGGATTACATGGCAGTGGGGGAGCACCAACAGTATGTAAGTAAAGAAATACCACATATACAGGGTGTCCATAAGTTAATGTGCAATTTAAAATAGTTGGACTTTATGGACAACCTGTATAAACAACAAAAATGTCAGGTAGTGGTGGGTGCTATGAAAGTAAGAGTGACTGAGGGCCAGGCATGGTGGCTCATGTCCATAATCCTAGCACCTTGAGAGGCCAAGGTCAAGAGGATTACTTAAGGCCTGAACAACATAGTAAGACCCCATTCCTCAAAAAAATAAATCAGCAGGGCGTGATGTAACATATCTGTAGTACCACTACTTGGGAGGCTGAGGCAGGAGGATTGCTGAAGCACAGGAGTTTGAAGGTGCGGTGAGCTATGATGATGCCACTGCAGTTTAGCCTGAGTGACAGAGGAGACCCTATCTCAAAAATAAAATGACTGAGAGGTAGGGGGGGAACTTCAGATGGAGTAGTCAGACCAGGCCTCCCTGGAGGTGACACTTGGCCCAAATGATAAGTAGGAGCCAGAGGTATGAAAATGGGAGAAAAGCACCCCCAGGCAGAGGGAACAAGTGCAAAGGTCCTGCAGTGCTGAGTTTGACATGTTGAGGGAAAGGAAAGATGAAAGCCAGGGTAGGCAGGGGTTCACACCTGGAATCCTAGCACTCTGGGAGGCTGAGGTGGGTGGATTGTTTGAACTCACGAGTTCAAGACCATCCTGAACAAAAGCAAGCCCTGTCTCTACTAAAAATAGAAAAACTGACGCAAGAAGAGGATCAAGAAGAGGATCGTGCCCAAGAGTTGGAAGTTGCAGTGAGCTATGACATCATAGCACTCTACCCAGGGCAATAGCTTGAGAATCCATCTCAAAAAAACGAGAAAGAAAAGGGAAGGGAAGAGAAGGGAAGGAAGAGTAGCTGGCCAGGTGTGGAACAGGAAATTAGAGAGGCAGACAAGAAAATGTTTAGTGACTGATGAGATGGAGTGATACATGTGAAAGTGCTTAGTAAATCATCTCAAAAACCATGTACATCATGGAATATTAAGATGGTTTCTGTAAGAAGGAGAAAAGAAGAAATTCTTGACTGATACAAGAAGGATTTCCAGGGCGGCACCTGCGGTTCAGTGAGTAGGGTGCCAGCTCCATATACCAAGGGTGGCAGGTTCGAACCCCACCCCAGCCAAACTGCAACAAAAAATAGTCAGGCCTTGTGGTGTAGTCCCAGCTACTCAGGATGCTGAGGAAAGAGAATCGGCTAAGCCCAAGAGCTGGAGGTTGCTGTGAGCTGTCACGCCATGGAACTCAACCAACGGCGACAAAGTAAAACTCTGTCTCTAAAAAATAAAAAGAAGGATTTCCATTCAAGTTTAGGCTATACACTCAGGCTGTAAGAGCCATGTGTTATCAGAATAATTTCTAAAACGGATAATTAAAAAAAAAAAGTAAATTTGTTTTGCTTAGAGGATGGAAAGATGATCTCTTTTGCTATAGAAGGACTATTTCAAAGCAGAGAGGGAGGGAAAGGGGATGAGATGAGGGTTCCCCTTCCCCGGCTGGACTGGGGCTCTCTGGAGGTCCCAGGGGTCCAGGCAGCGAGAGCAGTAGTGCTCTACCATCCCTGCAGAATCTGAGGCCAGACCAGACGGGAAGGCCCACAGGTCTGAACACGCCAAGTGCACAGGAACCTCACCCATGGGAACAAAGCCAGGACCCAGCCCATCTGGGAGATGGCCAAAGCAGAAGAAAGTGAGTCCAACTGGATAGCTATGGACCACCCCCAGCCCAAACAGCAGTGTCTTCTGCTTCCAAGGTTAAATCCAGGGCAACTTCCCAAGGCATACCTTTAGCCCTAATGGAAAGTAAGGGCTCCCCTAGCCCATGGAGGTGCCCAATCAACTCCTTAGAGGAACACATACTTGCTATCCCCAGAATCACAAATGTCACAGTCCATGAGAGCCAGAGTAGAGCTGGCCTTGCCACCCCTGGCCTGGTGTTCTCACACCTTCCCTTTCCTCTGGCTCCACATCCTGCCTCTCATAGAACCGCACAGCTCTGTCTCCATCCCATGTGTCTAGAACAGCCTCTTTCTTTGGCTTTGTTAAGCCATCTCCTTCCCACCTGTAGAGCCCAGCCTAACACTCCACCCACCCCACCCAAAAAACATCCCACGACACTGGCTGTTGCCCAGGCCAACATAGACATGCACACAGACACGCACTCCTGTCTGTATCTGGCACTCTCCTGGCCATTCACAGACACAGCGATGCCCTCCGTGAAAACCAGACGCTTTAACCATTGCCCCTCTGAGGAGGTACCAGAGGCATGAGTGATAAGGAAGAAAGCAGCACCAACTGTGACATCAGAGAGGAAACTCCATCTAACTCACTTGATGAAATACACAGCTCCTTCCTGAGTGGAATCCATCTCCCAGCCCTTGGGCAAACCTGTGAGGAGGAAAGATCACAAAATGAGATACCCTGGAATCAACCATTCTCCCAACTTGGCCCCATAAACCTGATCTCAGGAGGAATGGGACCGAGAGAAATATGTAAGCCAGCAGAGTTCAAACCAACCATTCCACCCTTTTCTGTCTGTTATGTCTAGCACCCAAATTCACAGCCAATAAAGGAGAGACTGAGGAGTTGAAAGGATGTCCCCTGTCCACCAGCAGTGAAGTGGCCACACCAACCCCTGCCTGGCAAGATACACTCATTCATTCAAAAAACCTTTGCTGAGCATCTGCTATGCTCAGGCCCTGTGCCAACTCCCAGATCAACAGTCAACACACAGATGGTTGCCCTGGAAGAGTCCTCAGGAGGATCCAGAAGCAGTAGGTCACTTGCCCCAGGATTCACAGGTAATTAGCACCCAAAGGCTGGCTAGGACTTATCTCCAAATCCCAGGCCAAGTGTTGTTAGCAACAGGCTCTGCTGCTTCTGGACAAGACACCAAGAACCTGAAAAATCCCAGGAAAATGGAGAGACTTTTTGGGTTGGTTTTTTTTTTTTTTGAAAAAGAGTCTCACTTTGTTGCCCTTGGTACAGCGCTGTGATGTCATAGCTCACAGCAACCTCCAACTCTTGGGCTTGAGTGATTCTTTTGCCTCAGCCTCCCAAGTAGCTGAGCTACAGGCCGGCTTTTTTTTTTTTTTTTGCAGTTGTTTAGCTGGTCCGGGCCAGGTTTGAACCCGCCACCCTTGATGTATTTGGCTGGTGCCATAAGCACTGTACCACCACGGGCACTGGGCATCAGCTATTTTTAGAGACTAGGTCTCACTCTGGCTCAGGCTGGTCTCAAACTCATGAGTTCAGACAATCCCCCTGCCTTGGCCTCCCAGAATGCTAGGATTACAGGCATGAGCCACTATGCCAGGCCTGACTTTTTGACTTTTCAAAAATTATTCTTAATAGCATCTCTGAGAAACATTGCCCATGGAAATGCTCAGAGGAGATTCTTTTTTTTTTTTTTTTAGAGACAGAGTCTCACTTTATCGTCCTGGTTAGAGTGCCGTGGCGTCACACTGCTCACAGCAACCTCCAGCTCTTGGGCTTAAGCGATTCTCTTGCCTCAGCCTCCCTAGTAGCTGGGACTACAGGCGCCCGCCACAGCGCCCAGCTGTTTTTTTGTTTTGCAGTTCCCGAGGCCGGGCTTAAACCCGCCACCTTCGGTATATGGGGCCGGCGCCCTGCTCGGTGAGCCACAGGAGCTGCCCCAGGGGTTGTGCTTTGTTCAGCATAAAATCTGAGCAACTCAGCTGTGTTGTGTCAGACAGTAGGAGTGTGTTTCCTTTTATTGCTGAGTAGTATTTTTTGCTGTATGCATTCCCTATAATGATGTTTCTCAATTCTCCTCTTCACAAACATTTGGGGTTTTATCTACTTTCTGGCCATTAAAAATAAAGCTGCTTTGAGGATTCTTATAGAAGTCTTTTTTGTGAACACATATTTTACAATGGGATTCTGATATGCATCCAGATTGGAGAGCCATAGATAAGATATTCTCTTGAGATGTCTGATTTTAGTCTTTTTTTTTTTTTTTTTTTAATGCAGTGAAAGTGTATTTTTATATAGTGAAAGTGCTGGGCATATTATGACTTGTTTGCTGTTAAATTTGGATGAGTTTAATATACCTCTTTTTTAAAATATTGAAATGTGGCTCGGTGCCTGTGGCTCAGCGGGCTAATGCACCAGCCATGTACACCTGAGCTGGCGGGTTCAAATCCAGCCTGGGCCCGCCAAACAACAATGACGGCTGCAACCAAAAAATGGCCGGGTGTGTGGAGGGCGCCTGTAGTCCCAGCTACTTGGGAGGCGGAGGCAAGAGAATCTCTTGAGCCCAGGAATCGGAGGTTGCTGTGAGCTGTGATGCCACAGCACTCTATCCAGGATGACAGCTTGAGGCTCTGTCTCAAAAAAAAAAAAAAAAAATTGAAATTTTTTATAACATGTATGAGATTTACTGCATATGTTTTACCTTACAGTAGGTTAATATTGTAATTCTGACCTCCACTTGGGAGTAGCTCTCATGTATAGGATAGGGATTAGTTTGAGTAAGTAAAATTTATAAATGGTTTATTAATGCTTCTTTTTTTCCCCTGGTCTTACATAGGAGGCATCGTGTATTAAATTTGTCACTTTCACTTACTTTTTACTTCCCTGTTTTAGTGTCACACTAGAAAGTTAACCAAGTGATTAAGAACCATAAGGAGAAGATAGAGTTAATTTATAGGCATAAAAATAAGTCGTGAATAATCTAGAAGCTTTAAGTCTACTTTATAATGGTTGTCTTATAAGACACTAATGTATATTAAACTGCATGATCAAGAAACCCTATTTTATTTTTTGTTTTATTTAGAGACAAGGTCACATTCTGTTTTCCAGGCTGGAATGCAGTGGTGGTGTGTCATTATCACTGCAGCCTTGAATTCCTGGGCTCAAATGACCCTCTTGCTGCAGCCTCTTGAGCAACTGGACTACAGATACCAGGCACAGAGCCTGGCTATTTTTATTTCTTTGTTTTTTTCTAGAGATGGGTACCTCAGCATGTGTGTTTACCAAGGCTGGTTTTGAACTCTTGGCATCAAGTGATCCTCTCACCGTGGCCTTCCTAAGTGCTAGGATTATAGGCATGAGCTATCACATGTGAGCAGGAAACTCCATTCTTTTTTTTTTGAGAGAGAGTTTCACTGTGTCACCCTCTGTAGAGTGCAGTGGCGTTACAGCTCACAGCAACCTCCAACTCTTGGGCTTAAGTGATTCTCTTGCCTCAGCCTCCCAAGTAGCTGAGACTATAGGCACCTGCCACAGTGCCCCGCTAATTTTTGGTTATTGTTGTCATTGTTGTTTAGCAGGCCTGGGCCAGGCTTGAACTCAACCAGCTTCAGTGTATGTGACCGGCATCCTACTCACTGAGCTACAGACCCCGAGCCAAGGAAACTTCATTTTAAAATGATCTATAAATGTAAAGTTTGCTGGGTCTCTGAATTTAGGTAATGGGTTAATGAAGTAGTAATATAGGTATATCTAATAGACACAAAATAATTATGTTTTATTGCTGCAAGATGGTATAATATGGTGTTTTCCCTTTTGCTAGAAGTTACTGATTGCTATATAAGTAGGGTAATCATATACATTTTTATCCAACAAGACCCTTTGAGAATGAAAAGAGGCACTATTAATAACTAATACTGAGACAATAAGAATGAACAGGACTGTCCTGGAAAATGGTAAGTCATTCCTCTAGTGTAAACTTTTTAGCAAAATACAAATTTAAATGTTTGTTTTTCCTTCTAATTTATTGTAAGTATTATTTGTATCTCAAAAAGCAAGTTCTGATCACATTGATATACTTCATAGAATTATTTTAATTTTTATAAGATCTCTACTTCTTAAGTATGCTTGCTGTAGTTTTTCTAACCATATAGGTCAAATAAATTTGAGTGTAGAAAAGTAAATTCTTAATCATAAACACTGTCTTATCAAGTCATTCATATTTTGCTTTTCTTCTTTTTTAGGGAAAAATTTGTTATTTTGACTGTTCTTTTGTTTTTTGCCTTCCAGACAAATTATGAAAACAGAATATACAGCTTGAAAGTAGAATGTGGACCTAAATACCCAGAAGCTCCTCCATCAGTTAGATTTGTAACAAAAATTAATATGAATGGAATAAATAATTCCAGTGGGATGGTAGGTTAAAATAGTCATTTTGTTTTTAATATATTATATTTTAACTCTATATAACTTATAACATGCATCATAAAATATATTAATATATAGTCAAGAGAAAGTTTTTACAAAGGCCCTTGGTTAAGCTGAAAGCTTAAGATTTGTCGTCTTCTGATTTTCTTTTCTAAATCAGCCTTTTTTTTTTGAGACAGAGTCTCACTCCATCACCCTAGGTAGAGTGCAATGGTGTCAGGGCTCACAGCAACCTCAAATTCTTGGGCTCCAGCAGTCTTCTTGCCTCAACCTTCAAGTAACTAGGACTACAGGCACTTGCCACCATGCTTGGCTAGTGTTTCTTTCTTTTTTTTTTTTCTGTAGAGATTGGGTCTCACTCTTATTCAAGCTGGTCTTAAACTCCTGAGCTCAAACAGTCCACCTGCCTCAGCCCCCCAGGGTGCTGGGATCATAGGCTTGAGCTACTGTGCCTGGCCAAATCAGTCTATTCTTAAAGACCTAAACTTGCCTAGATGTGATAATAACACTTTTCTTAGGGTTTTATCAATTGTCTCAGCAGTTATATTTCAGTTGAATCCTTTTTTGGTGGGAAGATGCTCATTATTTCTCTTTTTTCTTTAAAGGTACATTTGGTGAAATTAAAAAGATAAATATTCATGAAGGGGGGGGTCTGTGTTGGAAGAGTTAGGGCTGAGCATGGTTGTCTTTCTCTTTCTTTTTTGAGAAGGAGTCTCACTATATGTCGCCCTTGGTAGAGTGCCATGGTATCAATCACAGCTCACAGCAACCTCAAACACTTGATCTTAAAACAATTCTCTTGCCTCAGTCTCCCAAGTAGCTGGGACTAGAGGCAGCCACCACAACGCCCAGATATTTTTGGGTTGCAGTTGTCATTGTCATTGTTGTTTAGCAGGCCTGGGCCTGGTTTGAAGCCGCCAGCTTCAGTGTATGTGGCCAGCACCCTACTCATTGAGCTACGGGTGCTGAGCCCACCTTAACCTCCCAGAGTGCTAGGATTACAGGCGTGAGCCACCACACCCAGTCTCTTTTTTTATTTTCATTAAATTTTTTTTCAGAGATGGGTGCAGTGTAGATCATACTTCACTGCAGTCTCCAGCTCCTGGGCTCCTTCTTCCCAGTTTACCTCCTGAGGAGCTGGAACTGTGGGCGTGAACCCGCTTGACAAGTCTTTCTTAATTTTCCATTTTAAATTTTATCCCTTGTATTACTGTGTTAGAGTTACTCTGTAACTCTTCTTTTGCAATTACTATAAATATATTATTTTCTTTGGATTTTTTTCGTTGTCTTTAAAAGAAATATTTCTAATACCCAAATTTTAGAGAATAGTACAATCAGTGTGCATGTATCCTCTGCCTAGCTTTGTCAACTCTTAACATTTGTCTTATTTGTAACAAATTTTTTTTATTAATACAAAGACTCTGTTCTAAGTACTGAGTTAACTCTGTGTGTGGTTCTCTCCTATTTCCCTTTCCCCTTTGCTCAGAGGAAGCTCCATCTTGAGTTTGGTATTTATTTCTGAGCAAGATTGCTGTGCTTTCCACTTTGTACATGTGTACATGCTTCAATATTGTATCACTTTTGTATGTTATATATATGTCATTGATTTTTGAGATTGTCCATGTTGATTGATGCCAATTAGGTTGCTGGTTTGGGGTGTTGAATTTTCCATTCTCTATTTGTTGGGCAATCTAGGTTGTTTCTAGCTTTTACTGAAAAGATTGCTGTAATGAACATTGTTGTATAAGCATTTTTATATCCTAGGGCTGTGCTTCTCAGGACAGCATGTTGTTTTATTTGGTTTTAATCTGTTATAGATCAATACTGTTGTAAAATATATTAAAAATGAATTACTAGGAAAATAATGTGGAAAATTTTCAGTTAAATTGCTGTTGAGCTTTCTAAACACTCTGAATTGTCTTCAGCTTGAGTGTGCCAGCTGCCATCTGCAGGTGTGTGCTGTCAGTCTTGCCCACACTGTGCGTAGTTACCCGGCGGTGTCCACTCCCTCTGGCCCTCCACATGTCTAAAGTGGAGATTTTGGAAATAGAAGAATAAATTCCTCTTCTTAACTGTTATTGGAGTATAGCGGTGTGTGTGTGTGTGTGTGTGTGGTGAATATATTGGACATCGTTTTTGTCTATATTGATATAAAAGGATTTGGATTTATTACCTTTTTTTTTTTTTTCCCTGAGACAGGGTCTCACTGAGTTGCCCTCAGTAGAGTGCTGTCGGGTCACAGCTCACAGCAACCTCAGACTCTTGGGTTTAAGTGATTCTTTCCTGCCTCAGCCTCCCGGAGTAGCTGGGACTAGAGGCACCCACCACAACACCCGGCTATTTTTTTTTTTTGTTACAGTTGTCATTGTTGTTTAACTGTCTCGGGCTGGGTTCAAACTGGCCAGCCTGTGTGTATGTGGCCAGCGCCCTAGTCATTGAGCTGCGGGCTCTGCCCTAGATTTTATAATTTAGTATTTTATAAATTTAGTATTTTATAAATACTAAATACCACAGGATTTCACAGGATGGTTTTATATATATTGAGGCTATTTAAGTACCTGATGAATTATAGTTTACAAGTAATGATGGTGAGTGTTACTTTAAGTAATCTGCTTTATGTTTAGTTACTACAACTAGGCGAAATTAGTCCTGTGGGCGGTTAGCATTCTGAAGCATAAATTAGAGTGCTTCATGCTATGAGGATTCTAGTGGAAGAGGTTGTTGTATATTATATACTGATAAGATGCATATTTGTTCTGACATGGTATTTACTTTCCTATGCTCTTTTCTCCCTCCTCCCTCTTCATCTTTTTTTTCCTCTCTAGTTGTGTGTGTGCATATACTGACTCCATTGGTATTTTACAGGATTTGCAATCACTAATGTTTGTTTAACTACCATTTACAGCTGGAAGTGTTTATTTCTGCTTTAGAAAACATTCTCTCCACTTATTTTTATGAACTATTGTTCAGTTCAATTATGGATTCTATTTAAAAGAGGCTAAGGGGATTCCTATTTTTTTAAGTTAAAGCATCAGATTTTGTTTATCCATTCATCAGCTTAGTGGATACTTGTATTTTTCCACTTTTGTCTATCATGAGTAATGCTGTAGTTAACATGTACAAATTTTGAGACAGCAAATATTTTCATTTCTTTTGGGTATATATATCTTCTAGGCATGGAATGGTTATACTCTAACTATGTTTTATTATTTATTTTTGAGGCCGAGTCTCACTTTGTCACCCTTCTTAGAGAGCTGTGGCATCATAGCTCACAGCAACCTCTAGCTCTTGGGCTTAAGTGATTCTCTTGCCTCGGCCTCCCAGGTAGCTGGGACTACAGGTGCCCGCCACTACGTGTGGCTGTTTTTTTAGAGATGGGGTCTTGCTCAGTCTGGTCTCAAACCTGTGAGTTCAGGGCAATTCACTCACCTCAGCCTCCCGTAGTGCTAGGATTACAGGTGTGAAGAACCACGACCTGCCTCTATGTTTTATTTTTTGAGAACTGCCAGACTGTTTTCTTTTTTCTTTCTTTCTTTTTTTTTTTGAGACAGAGTGTCACCCTCGGTAGAGTACCATGGCGTCACAGCTCACAGCAACCTCAAACTTTTGGGCACAACCCCACACATGTGATCTTCTAGATTCTCAGTCCTGTGTTGGAGCTTTTCAATTCCTCTGTGGACATCTCATTTCCCAGCTTAAGTATTTTGGTCACCTTCCTGTTTGCCCCAACTGTTAACTGAAAAACACCAGGGTCGGAGGTGGGGGAGGATAGGTGGTTCCCAGTTGGGGAGCTCTGAGGTCAGATAAAGGAAAGCTCTGTGATTAAAGGTTAAGTGCTGACAGTGACCTGGGAATGGGCTTTTCAGGAGCTCCAACCCTATTCTATCCATCTTATATGGCAGAAGATTAATTTAGAAGAGTGCATAGACTGCATTGAAAGAAAAATAGGAAAACAGAGATCAGTCTAACAGTAGTTAGGGTGAGCATAAAATTTCAATGTGAGGTAATTGCCCAGATTTTGAGTAGTGATGTTGAAAATGGAGAGGAATGTTAGGCTTTCTCTCATCAAGAAGGAATTAGTAAATATGTTTACAAAGTAGTTACTTGAATACCAGAGTTTACTACATGTCTGTAAAATATAGAAAGGCAGGTAGGCGTGGCATGTTACTGTAGTCCCAGCTGCTCAGAAAGCTGAGGCAGGAGAATAGCTTGAGCCTATTTTGTGTCTACCCTGGGCAATATGGAAACACATGTCTCTTTAAACAAAAAGCAACAACAACAAAAATCTATGTATAAGTACACACACAGATTCAGATTTTAAGAAAATATGTTAGAAAGGAATATTTTCCCTAAATACCATCCTAATTAAGAACCTGTAATTTCATATACTTTTCTGTGAAAATAAAGCCACGCTATGAATTTTTTTTTTTTTTTTTTTTTGAGACAGAGTCTCACTTTGTCACCCTGGGTAGAGTGCTGTAGTGTCATAGCTCACAGCAACCTCAGCCTCTTGGGCTCAAGCAATTCTTTTGCCTCAGCCTCTTGAGTAGCTGGGCCTTTTTTAGAGACGGGGTCTCACTCTTGCTCAGGCTGATCTTGAATTCCTGAGCTCAAGCAATCCACCCACTTTGGCCTCCCAGAGTGCTAGGATTACAGGTGTGAGCCACCTCGCCTGGCCTTAAGTTATGAATTTTTAAAAGCATTCTTATTAAAGTATGTTTTAAAAATTAGTGCTATACCACTTTAAACTTGGTGGTTAATTGTATTCTTTTCCTTCCCTTTCAGGTGGATGCACGTAGCATACCAGTTTTAGCAAAATGGCAAAATTCATATAGCATAAAAGTTGTACTTCAAGAGCTAAGACGTCTAATGATGTCCAAAGAAAATATGAAGCTTCCACAGCCACCAGAAGGACAAACATACAATAATTAATTTTAGTGGATCTCAAACTTGTCTTAAATCAACAACCTTTTACTCATGTTAATGTCTTGATTAAATATCACAA
>CAUYON010124178.1:0-32621 GCA_963573935.1 Arctocebus calabarensis | reverse complement strand
TTATATAGTGATCAAGAAAATGCCATGAAGGCTATCTGTAACAGTACGATCAAAACATTTCTGAATGTATATGAATCGTGCCCTATGATTGCACCAATGTACAGAATTATGATTCAATAAAATTATAAAAAAAAAAAATGAGTTTGTAAAAACCCAGGATTAGAACATCTTACCTACTAGGCCAATGCTCTTCCCTACCACCCACTAATAGAAATAATTAGCCTCTTGGATAAGCCAGTGTCTTGTCCACAGAAACTGCTCAACCAATCAATACATGTTGGAATGAGTGATGCCAGCTGGACAGTCCCATTTCTTTATGTCAGTCCAGCTCTGGCCAAGCGAGCTTTATCAGAGATGCTCCAGATTATCAATAACACTGGAGAGCGTAGTTTTCAATGGGCTGTCAAATCCCAGAAAGTGCAAGTGTACAAAGACAACTCCTTTAACAGTAACTAGCAAGGACTTAGGATTTCTGCAACTGAAAGTGCTTCACTTTAGAACTTTGTCTTTTGGCTTTATTGGAAAATGAAGTGCTATTCTGCATCCTTTATGAATTAGTTTACAAGGAATTCATTTTTGCAATCCCTCCATCCCCTGAAGAGGAAAGGTAAGCATTAGAGGGAGCAAAAAACATCAGATATTTGCCTTAAGTTTCAATGGAGGGAGATGAGACTTAACCATAACAAAAACAATTTCTGATGTGCCTATTCCTATCAGGAATCACAACACATAAATGACAAGGAAGGATAATCTACACATCTGCAAGTGTTCTTTCCTTCCTTAACAATCTGGCTGGGCTGGGGAGAATGACCCTGTAGGACAGACAGCAGTTTGGACGGGAAGCTCAGTAGGCAGTTTAGGCAGCAGTTCTAATAAGGAGGGCAGTTTAGTTTTTGAAGTAGCAAAATGGCGAGATTATTCTCCAGTACAGAGAACACAAAAATCTGACTAGCCAGGTAGACTGAGAGATGTGTCTGGCATAGCAACCCCCATTTGCCTACTGACTGAAAGAAACAGGTTTAAATGTACCCAGTTCTGGGGATCAAAGTCTTCATTCACTCCATCATATATCACAGGAGACAATTCCAAGTGCAGGGCCCTTCTGGAGGCATGCTGCCAAGAGAGGCTGGGCTTTCATAAAGTGATGGCTCATGCAAAAACAGTCATACATCCTGGGGAACCAGGCCGTGTAACTATGCGTTAGAGAGATATCTGAATGTGCTATGTTTGCTGTTCTGTATTTATCATGAGGACGGCCCCATCTTGCACTTAACAATGTATAATGGGTCTATCCAAGCACTTATATGATCCATTATAGCATTAAAATGTATACCAAAATCTGAAGTTTCTAATATAAAAGAAGAATTCTCTAAGGAAAAGAAATGGATTTTAATAAGCACAACTCTTTAGACATTGAATATTTTTACCTGTTCAGCATCTTTTGAGTAACGGCATCCAATTTTCCCTGGAAATTTTCCAATTGGATGTCCTTTCTCCATTACATGTGGTCCTACCAAGAATGGCAGTTGAGCCCAACTCTCTTTACTAGGAATGTTCATCTGCAGTGGAGTGATAAAGGGGACAAAGGTGGTTGGAGCTGAGACACTACAAAGGTAGTGCTTGAAAAGGGCCACTCAGGAGTTCCCTAGATTTTTTCTACCTGTCTTTCATTTGTTTATTCAGTAAATATTTATTGAGTGCCTCCTAAAATGTCCAAAGCACTGTTGTAGTTGTTAAGGATACAGTCATGTACAGCACACGGAAACCACCAACTTCATGGAGCTTAGATCTCAGTGAGAAGAAAACAAGAGTAAGCCAAATACAATATACTAGACAGTGACACCTGCTATTTAAAAAAAAATTAAGAAATGCTGGTGGATGCAGAATGCAGGGATGGGAGGTTGCAATCCTAAAGCAATAGAGGAGACCTCATTGTGGAGGAGAGAATATGGAGGGAGCTCAGGTCATACTTCCAAGGAGGAAGTATGAGAAACTGCGTTAATTCCTCTGGAATGATTAAGCAAGGGAAGCCTGAAACTGATTCAGCAACATGAGCTCACGGGCAACACTGAATGTGGCATTTCAGTGGTGTAGCGAGTATGAAAGCCTGAGGGTTGAGAGGGAATGAATGAGAAGAAAGGTTGCGGAAAACACAAGCACAACTACAGTAGAACCTCTGTGAGCTGACCACTCAAGGGACTATAAACACACTTGCCAGTATGGAGGTTGTCAACAGAAGGAACGAGGCCCACTGTACTGATACGTACATGTGGTGCATGTGCAATCTATGAAAATTAGGGCAGGGTCAACTATGGAGGTCCTACTGTATTTGAGTTTTTTTTTTTAAAGAAGAGCACAGAGAAATGGGATGGTATTTATAAGGGAACAAGCGATTGAGAAAGGTCCTTTGTAAGTTTTTTTTTTTTTTTTTTTTTAGTTCTAAAGGATTGTTACAACATGCTTCTGTGCTGATGAGAAAGATTCAATAGAGACAGAAAAGTTAATGATACAGAGGGAGAGGGAAAAACTATCTAAGCCAAGTCCCCATGGATGCAATGTGGTGTCCATCAGTTCAAGGGCCTCAGTGAAGAGACTGCCTTTAGTTAAGAACACTGACTGATTCTCTGTCACACTGGGAGGGATGGTAGAAACATGGGCACAGGGGTAGATATGTGAGGGTAGACTGTGGAAGTTCTCTTCTGATCACGTCTATTTTCTCATTGGAATAGGAAGCAAGATCTGAAACAATCATTTAGAAGAGAAGAAGAAATGGCTTAGGGAAATGTAGTAAGATGCCAGGCACCATAAGGGCCCCTGAAGTTGCTTTGCAATATGTGATGGTTCAATTCTATTGATATTTTCAATCACATGATGAACCAGAAGCCTTCTATTAAATTTCCTTCTTCCATTTTTTTTTTAATTAGACAATCTGTCGCTTATAGACAAAAAACTAACAACCCAACTCTTTGTTGAGGCCTAGGGTATCCCATTTTTAAAATTAACATTTGACTTTAATATAGTGATCTATTCTTCCCAAACGTATGCACCTCCAAGTACACAGGAAGACGTTCTTGCACTATACCAGCAAGAGGCAAATATTTTGGTTTCTTCTACCAACTACTGAATAGAACCAAGAAATAATAATTTATACTTAAAATATCTAATTGGAAATACTAAGTAAATCACTAAACTGCTGGCAGAAAAGCCTTTCTGGACATGGGAGAAAGCTGAAAGAACTGATATTAAAAACCAAACAACCTGAACATTTCTTCAGATCTCTTTTATGAGTTCAACTGCAGAGTGAAAAAGTTATCTACCAAGACAGAATGAAGTTGAACACACACTAACTTTCCTTAGAGTATAGACTACTATGACAACACAGATTTCTGTAATTGAGAGAAAAATATCCATGTGAAGACTCAGAAGCAAACCAGGAGGTACAGAGAACTGTTTTCCCAGTGGATGGTAAAGTTTAATCTGGGAAGGGCAGCTGAGAGGGCAAACTGAGTAAAACAGAAGGAAAGTCAGACTCTCCTACAAAGAAACACTTCAAAGATCACAAAGATGAATAAAAATTTCCAGACCGTGCAGACGAAGATGAGTCTTCATGATATAACGTGTCATCCCCCTCCAGGAAATTAAGAGTTATTAAACTGCAGCAAAGACAGCTGCTTCTGAGATGAAATCAGCCTTGTGACACCAAGAGGCAGGAGGGGAAGGGGAGGAGATAGGGGAGCTAACCTCCATGGAAATCAGCCCCACACCACTTATTCCTTCTAACAGGTGCACCATTCCACGGGGCATTTGAATCATGAAGAGGCCTGATGCTCACAAGGAAGTGTGAGGCTTGGGATAAGGTAGGATCTGAAACCAAATATAAACAGCTCTTTCTCCCAGCTGGCCCTGTGCTGGTTCAAATTTTGCTAGGAACGGTGAGATGCTCAGCCCTTTGGGCCAAATACACACAAATTGCCAAGAAAACAAAAAATAAAGTAAAAATGAACACATGCACAGAGAAATCTCCTGAGTGGACAAGAGCTGTGTGCACTATGTTTTCTGGCATCCAGCCCCAAGAGATTTGCTTGCCAATAACATAATTGTGAAGCAAGCCCCATCCGTCAGTGAGAATAACGTGATTTGGTTTCACTGCATCAACAATTGCCCCATCTTGCCGCACATTAAGGTACTGCTTCATAACCCTCTTTCTCGCATCCCCTCATCTCCCAAACAGACTATAAAAAAAAAAATTCACATTTGTGGCGGGTGCACCACATGCCACTCTTGTAAGAACTTTATATGGATTAATAAATTTAGGCCTCACAACAACTTTAAGAGGGCAGGCACTATTGTTGTCCCACTTTAGCCTTTGTAAAAAGAGACTTAAAGTAGTGATGGGTCACTTAATGACGAGGCTACATTGTGAGACATGCATTGTTAGGCAATAATGTCATTGTGTAGACACCATATGGTGTGCTCACACACACCTCGATGCACCGCCTCCTGCACACCTAGGCTATGTTTGAGCTGTTGCTCCTAAGATATAAACTGTCAACATGCTACTGTAACGAATGCTGTCAGCAATTGTAACACAATGGCAAGTATTCACGCATCTAAACATATCTCAGCAAAGAAAAGGTACCCTCACAATAGTACATTACAATCTTACCACCCCACAGTCATATAGGTGGCCCATTATTGATCAAAACATTGTTATGTGGTGCATAACTGTAAATAGAGGTGTATGCAAATCTCACAGGGCTACCACCCGTTTCAAGCACCAACATTTGCTCAATCTCTTGGGCCCATGTTCAAAGAGGCTATCTAATGACTGCTTCTTACCCTCAGATCCCATCTCCCCTCCCGAGGTCTCCATAGCTTCCAAGCTCTACATGTGGATGCCATTTTATGTCATGCCTCTCTGGGTGAGGGTGTGAGGCGACAACCAAGCAGTCTGCACTTGCATCAAGCAAACTGGAAGCCACACGAACTGGCCATTGCAGAGGTGGCAGCAATCCAAACAGAAGAGGCCAAGAAAACCTGGTAGGATATCATCTTTTGCAAATGAGGAACCCCAGGCATAAAGAAGTAATACATACAAGGTTACAGAAGAGACAAGACCAAAATCAGGCAGTCTGGCTCTAGACCTTTCTCCCTTAACCACTGCACTCTCAGCCCCTACAGATAAACTCTGTATACCTAAAAGTCTGCTAGCTATCACATTTGAGCCACAATAGATCCGAAGAACAGGGGGAAAACCAGTCAAGGTAAGACTGGTTATCACAGATAATACTCACAATGCAAAACATGGAAGCTGGAGCACAAGAGGACTTCAGAGCCCAGGGCAGTGAGTAGGTCAGCTAGTCACCACTGCTCAGCCAGGACAGCTATTTAATAACTCTGCTTCTGGGGCCAGTGCGTAAGAAATCTAGGCTCTGCTAAGGGTTGGCAAAGCTTAGCTAAGTCATGTTCATGTTTGTTAGTACTCCCTCGCTTTTACAATACAATATTCCCAAAATTTACACAGCCAACAAATAAAAAAGGAAAAGACCGTTCCTCCTGTCTTGGGAGGAAACTCTGAGGGTTCAGAAAAGGAAAAGGTGAAATCAGAAAACAGGACAGTCTTTGAAAAAATAAATCCAAATAAAAGTGTAACAAACAACTCAAAACAAACAAGAGACCCAAATCAAAGGAGCTCTAAGAGCATTAACAGCTTGAAGTCAAGTATTTCCCCTTTCAGAATGGGTGTTACCTGTGACGTGAAAGATTTAGTTCCTTGAATTCAGAAATTTTGTTGATTATTTTTTTAAAAGCAAAAAATTTAAACTGAACTTGTATCTTTTCTTTCTCAAACCCAAAGGCTGGAAAGCCATAGAACAGAGAAATTCTTGGGCTGAAAGTAAATGAAGGTCCGACGGCAAGACTGAATAAGGATTGAGCTCTGATTTCTTCTTCTGTATTTCCATTAATTTAAAGTGCTAAGTTGCCTGTTTGCTTTAAAATATGTGGTTGTCCTCTTTGCAGTGTCCCTTTAAATAGATTTTCCTTTGGCTCTGCCAAAAACAGCTGGAGAAGGTCCTTTGAGAATCCCATTCTTAGTCTTAAAAAAATACACTCTCCTCCCTGCCCCAAACACGTAAGTATAAATCGGCCTGGAAGCAATACTTCCCACTTGTTTTAGGGCCCTTCAATCAATCAGAAATAATAAATCTTTCAGGAGGAAGAAAAGAGCTGGTCAGGGAAATAACTCTCACCGCTCATTTCCACTTGCTCCTTCATGTGATTTGTCCAGTATCAAGCTCCTCTTTTGGCATAGCTATTGGGTAGGCCATGGCTGGCAAACCCACATGCCTACAGCACAGCCAGGCAGGCAGGAGGGAGCACAGAAGTGGGCCGGGAGCAAGAGACAAGAAGACTGACAGGAGCAGTGGCAAACTGGACAAGGCACATGCCCCGGGCGGGGGGGGGGCGCGGCTTTCTCCTCAGCTCCAGGCAATTGTCAGCATAGGGCTAAGAATTTTTTTTTATTATTAAATCATAGCTGTGTACAATAGTGCAATCAAGGGGCACAATGTGCTGGTTTCACATACAATCTGAACTATTTTCATCAAACTGTTTAACATAGTCCTCACGGCATTTTCTTAGTTATTATATGAAGACATTTGTATTCTGCATTTAGTAAGGTTCGCCTGTACCCTTCTAAGATGCACTTAGGTGAGGCTAAGAGGCTAAGGGCCAAGAATTTTTAAAGTAAAATTGTTCCTTTTAAAAGTGTGAGAAACCTGCTCAAAGTTTTTTAAACAGCAGGGTGTAGACATCACCACCAGATACACAAGGGGGATGCTCTGGTTATGGGCCCCATTTGCAACTTCTGGGTGAGAAATAAGGATAAGGGAGACAGATTGCCTGTGACCTGGGCAGCTAAAGATTCAGGAGGCGTGAGAGGTACCCCCTGGCAAACTGTCCCCAAGGTGGTAATTGACACACTAAAAGACAGGAACAAGCAAAGGCTATGGAAGCTCAAGAAAGTGAGCTTTCTTGTGGCAGGAAGAGTTCTTGCTGGCAATGGCATCTGAGCTGAATCTAGAGGAATGAGGTAGCCGTTGACAGGCACAGGCTGGGTAGAGACCATTCCAGATAGGAGAAGATGAACTGCAAAAAGATGGAGCAGGGAGGAGGATGTTTAAGAAGTAGTCACAAGCTTCTTCATACTTCTGCCCAACACATATCCATGAATTCTGGGTGCCAGGCGGTATTTGCAGGATGACAGTCCATAAGCGACACCAGACGAGCTTGCAAATTCCAGAATGGCTCAGTCCAGACAAGGCTTTGGAGGCCATTTCCAGGGTTTTATCTTAAAAGCAATGGGGAAGCTGCCTTTGAAGATTTTGTAAGCAGGGGAATCACATGCTGAGATGCGCAGTTTTCAAAGTTCCCTGGAAGCCGAGCACACACTCTGTGGACTGGAGGGGAGCCAGAGCTCCACCAGCCAGAGCGACCGGGAGAAGGCCTTTGCACGCAGCCTGGGCTAGGGGGCTGGTCACAGAGACAGAGAAATGCAGACAAATTCAAGAGAAATAAAGGGGTTCCAGACCCAGAACTACGAGTTCAGGGTGGGAATCGGTGAGGGAAAAGCCAGATGGACCTGGAGAATGGGGTCAATGTGGCTCCAGGGGGGAAGCAGGCCACACCTTCAGTGGCTCAGCAGTCAAGCAACTCGTCACTGGCAGCCTTGGGGTGTCCAGTGGTTACTAGAGAGAACAAAGGTTCAGGAGCCAGGGTGCACGGATGAGGGACAGCAGCCAGAGCAGCTTACGAGACCTTTCCATCTTAGAAAGCCATCATCTCAAAAGCACTGTTTTCTTTAAATGTGCTTTGTAAAATTCCATAGCTATTTTGTTTGGACTAGTTAATGGCAAAGAAATAACAAGCTCTTCTCAAGGGTTTAACAGCTTATCACTATGCTACATCTTACCTTCTAGACTCGGGGTAGAGAAAGAAGGAATATCAGAGTATCTGTCAGATATACATAATACAAAGTATCAATGCCTACTTCTTTATATTTTGAACCCTTCTAAAGAACTTCAAGGAATGCTACTTAACCACCAGGGATCATCCTCCTTGGTGCCACATGTTGGCAATAACTTTACTTATAACCACAGGCATTTGCCTATGAACCCAACTCACTGTTTCTAGTTCATTAAGAAAACATGAACACATCCTTTTTTATTTACTGGGATGCCTGGAACTACTCAAGACTCTAGTCACAGAAAAGAAAAAAAAAAAAGCCAAGCCACTACATACTCAACTCTTGATAACTTTTGCCCACAGAGAGTCTACAGAGCTTGATAAGGTCTCACTTGCATGTCAAGCATTTGCTCCACAATATTCCTCCATGATCCTAGCAATCTACAGAATTTTATCTATTTTGGAAAGTCACAACATGTATTAGAAGATCAAAATAAACATCAGACAATTGGGGGAATGAAAAGAACACTAAGGAATGGTACAAAAGTCAGCCTTTTCCTCTTCATTACTCTCTCTTACCTTCTACTCTCCGAAATCTTATAATTTAGTGTACATATGTTCACACTGCATAAGCATCTCCCCTCCCAAATTGGCCTTTTTGTTCTGTAGTCTTGACAGACTTAGCAGACCATGCAAAGATCATTCAACGGACTTAATGCTCTCTGTTGAATGTTATTTACCAAGACTCCTTGAAGTAGACACTGTGGGCGGCCTACTCAAAACTCTGCTTTTCTTCTGACATCCAGGCCTCCCACAGGTGGCACAGATAGATCTTGTTTGGTGCAAAATAACTATGGTGGTACCCTTCCCCTTCCCAGTAACCACTTTGGGCCAATGAGATATGATACAAGGTATACCAGAGAATGTCTGGGAAAAGCATCATCATAGCTCTTAAAATGAGACCCAAAGAAAAAATAATGCCCTTTCTGCCTCTGTATAATGTGTAAGTGCACAGTGTGACATCTGGTGACCCTGAGAAGAGCTAGCCAACACAATGAGGCTGGTGGAGCAGGAACGTGGAAACAGCCTGAGTCCCTCCTGAGTTGAGAAATTCACCAACTCTCTGCCTTGATTTTGTGTAATGACACAACACATCTGGCTGTTTAAGCCATTTTGAATTGGATTTTCTATTTCTTGCAGCCAAGAGCATCCTAAAAAATATAAAACCTCTTTGGAGAGGCAAGCCAGTGCTCTGCCTCTCCAAAACACCTTTGCAACAAAATGAATGGCTGCTCCAAAAAAGGAAAGAGACTGAGATTTATTTCTCAATAAGTGTTTTGGGAAAACCAGCTGTGAAAATGTATTTTTAATAGCTATTCTTGATGTATGGAGAGTCCTTTGAAATCCTCCCTCACAGCATAAACACTGTAATAAAGTTACGATGAGCCACTATGAATGGTATGTGAGGGGATATACAACATACTTGGAGTCATCATAATATGTAAACATTATGAAACTACCATGAAATGAGTCTTTATTACTCATCTATTCTTATTTCCTTCTCCAATTATCAAATTGGGATTTTTTTTCCTTGTCCCTATCCATGAAAACATAGAATACAAGGGAAAACACATGATTCAAGAGAAACACAGAAACTGAGGCTCAAAAAGCTGGATTAATTTGCACAAGAATCCACAGCAAGCTGGGGATGATTTTCTTCATGATTAAAAATGCCTTATACATGATTTTAAAATAAAATCATTTGCTGACAACTAAGGATAACATAAAGTGAAACTATAAAGAGTGGGAAAATCAAAACTAAATTTTTCTTTACTAATTTAATTATAACAACAAAATCTCCCTTTTGAACTCATTGCTTTGAGTTTCTCCTCCCTGTCTCTAATACCCTCCCCTAAAGTCCCAGTCCCATTCCTCTCAATATTCCCCTCTCCTAGAAAATCCTTGCATTACCCCATTCTCTAGGCCACTAGTTCTTAAAAGACTTTTGACATTATAATTATGCAGGAAATAAATAAGAAAAGTGTTTGCCCAGACAGAGGGCTTGATTTGGTAGACCCACACTGGGGCCCAGAAATGTCCATGTAAACAAGCACCCCAGGTGATCTGAAACCATGCTTTGAGGCACATGACTGCAGACTGTATATTGGATTCTAAGATCTAAGTAGAAAACATCTAATTATCATAGTAGATTTAAGCTGGAACTACAAAAATATGTGCATGGTTTCCTATAATTTTTATGTTCCCTCTGAGGTCTGAAAGAAACCCAACATCTCTATGATTTGAATGTACCCTGGTAATCATTTGCTTAGAGGTTTGGAGTTTTTATCCTTTCCCTCCAAAAGGTTTTTTTCCTCTTTGAATGCATTTTTATTTGGGATTAAATATAAAATACTCTAACTCTCTCACCAGAACTAAAGGAAAACAATTTAGGAAAATGTTTGAAAAGAGTAGTTTAAAAAATACACAATACAAAATGGCTTGCCTTTGAACCAGAATCCTGAGATGCATAAGTCAAACAGTAGGTAATGAGAGAAGTAAACATTGGGTTTCCAGCAGAATCAGCCCTGAAACCAAAACTTAGGAAGGAAGCTGACCATTAAGTAAGTGGCCCAGAGGAACAATAGCTCAGGCGATATCCTAGGGTAAGTCTAAACCTGAGAAAACTGGAATTAGACAAGCCTCTTGTCCCAAGTTAACTTTCCCTTACTGCTCGATTTTAAAATAAGGACAGTGCTGTAAATGAGAACAGAGTTTAAGTGGAATCTTAGAACTCCTCTGGGTGCCAAAGAATTTTTTCAGACCTGAATAAATACTCTTTACAGGATTTGACAGCACTCATTTATACACACTTCAAGAATATTTTAATCTAGAGACTTGGGAGACCAAGAACATAGAATGCTGAGCACTTGAGTATGAGTGTTCTGATACTAGCTCTGACCAGCTCCACTAGCTCTCCACTAGCTCTGACCAGCTTTATGGCACATGCACTTGTCTATACATAAACTCTGTAAGGATTAAATGGGACATGACATAAAACCAAAGAAAATCATCCTTGAGTTTCAAAGATAAGACTTAATGCTCCAGAAGTGCTATGAAATAAGTAACTCCAGCAACACAAATGGTTTAAGTTAGTTAGAAGGCAAAAGTCAATCTTTAATCTGCACACTCTAGTTGTACTGCTCCTTAGGTCAGGAACAAGATGGACTGAACACAAAAGGATTGGGATCAGAAAGGGTGAGAAAAGAAGGAGAAAGTCATCTACAGGCTCAACTGTTCAATATCTACCTTAAGGGATTTTTGTTTGTTTTGTTTACTTAAAAAGTCCTAACACTCCTCAGGGCAGTTTAAAAATGAAAAATGTAATAATGGCTCTCTGGATCACTATTGACTCTTGATCTCTCTCAAACAACTTAAGCTCTTCTTGAAAAGACCTGCTGGGTTCAGCTAGTTCCTAACCCTTTTCTAGGTGCTCCTACCAGGTCTGAAGGCCTCCATAAGCCCCAGTGGCCACAAAGCAGCAGCTTCCCCATGTACAATTGGCTGGTGTGTATACCTGGAGCCTCCCATGTTTGGGGGCTTGCCTTTGAGTGTGCAGAGTTTACAACTAATGTCTAAACCAGAGTTTCTGCTTAAAAAATTCCTCACTCTTAGTTTTGTAATACAGATACTAAACTGTCATCTCATAGCATCTGGAGTTAATTTGGAACCCAGCTCCCATTACTTTGAACACATTTCATCCGTCTTCTTTGACTTTGGGGGAGGACATTCTTCTCCTATATACTTGTATGTTCTCCACCATGTTACTTAACTATTCCTGAGCATGCAATTCTGATACGACCAGGCAAGAAAGAGTTGGTCAATAAAGGAACAACCATGACTCTGCCAAGCTGCTTCCCATCAACACACAAAGCATTTTTATTTCTTAACAAAAATGAGGAAATTGTAGAAATCTTTATTGTATATAAATATTCTCTCCCCCAAAGGTGATATTAAGCACTGAACAGAAATATGAAAACCAACTACCACAATCTCCTTAAGAAGAACATCAACTTATCCGAAAGAAATAACTTAATAGTATGAGCAAAGTGTGGGGAAGAGCTAAATCTACAACTTCAGTGCAGGAGAATGGATGATTTAATGATTCAGGTTAACTGTTACACTCTCAGGCCTTTCTTGTGCTCCACTGTGCAATCAACAACATACCATCAAAGTCAAGGGAAGGTTAGAACACACAAGGCATGACTGAAACAGCAAGGAAGTCAGCAAAGTCATTCAAAAGGGTCAGGCGATAGTTAAATACACAAAATTGAAAGCCATTCCAAGAGTGTAAATACTCCTAGCAGGAAAATCAGACCCCCATTGAATGCTTTGATTATCTCAGAAGGCAAATGAACACTTGCCAAAAATAATGACTTCTTCTTTACACTTCTTCAAAGGCTTTAATACATGTAACCTTTAAAATCAATGATCTTGTAGATAAAGTGAGGATCTATTATCCATATATGACAGATGAAGAAATCAAGAATAGAAGCTTTAGGAGTTTTGTCCAGGGCTGGTTAAGTTGTTATGAAGAGTCAGCTCTAGAATCTAGGCCTCCTTATCCTAAGCTGAGTTCCGTGATCATCATGAGAACATATGACTCCGTCTGGTGACCTGGTCATACGGGCACTTCCCCGGCCTCCTGTGCGGAGGCCATCTGGCAGCGCTGCTGTTCTCCACTGAGGTTAACATTTCACACATTTCTTTCCTAAGCCTCCAGCAAACCTGACGCAATAGTGGGAGCAGGACACATAAGGAGAACCGACACAAGCTTTCCTGCTGCTAAGATAAGAAATTTCTGGGGTGAGAAAAGGGCCAACAATTGATCTTAAACCTACTTTGCCAAGTGGTTCATGAGCAGCTGTAACATCTGCCGATTTTTCTCTGGGAGCCGATGAACAAGGCTGTGGATTTCAGATATCCGAGATTCCTGGTTCTCTAGCTCTGTGAAGGGAGGGAGGCAATATTTTATCAGTGTCACAGCTGAACCACTTTATGAGATGAATAATCAAGAGAAATCAAAGACTAGGTAGTAATGGACCAAGGATTTCGCAAAGATTTATGACCTTGTATTGCGTGCGTACTGTCTGACTGGCATGACTAAAAGTCCTTTTAATGGTACTTTCTGGAACAGGGTTCACCATAAAAATTACCATCAAAAAATTCAAGCCAAGATGATGACATGAAGAAATGCAGACAGTCGACTGCACACCCCAGAACAGAACAAGCTGAGGAGCAGCTGGCTCCCTCGAGAGACGACTCTGTTTCAAGGAAGGAAGGAACTTCATGCACTTGTAAAGTGATAAACAAATCTTACATGAACAGCATTGCAAGGGTCTCAAGTATCAAAATAGCACTTTGAGACAGCATGAGGGAAACCAGAAGAAATGCCCATTGGTCTCAACTCACATATGACAACCAGCCTAGCAGAAATAAGCAATAGCAGATAAAGTACTTAAATCTTTCTGCCAACCTGTCCCTAAATTGTGGCTTATCACCTTCTCTTGGTTGAACTTGGGTAAATGGCTTTGTTTCTCTGGCAAATAGATTGATGGTACTCATCACACCTATTTATAGGACTGATGTGAAGTTTAATTAGAGAATGGTTGCTACGGGTTTTCAATTTCTCTGAGAAAAAAATCACATGAATACCATCTTCACTTCTAGCTCTCTCTCTCTCTCTCTCATGTCTTTCCCCTCCCTATTTGAAGGAGAAAACTATGGGTAGATAAGGCCACCAGAACATTAGGTACTACTAAATTAGTAGCTACCTGGGTAAACAAACTATAAAGGCTGAAAGAAACCAGGGAGAGGCACAAGCTATTGGCATAATAATACTGTGAAGACTCACGCCAGATTTAAATCTGATAGAGAATCTTTCTGCCCCCTTATGGGAGGCCTGCCTCACATAGACAGATTCCCAGGACAGCTTGCACCTAATCCCTACGCATTTTAATACCAGTAATATGACACTAGGGAGCTGGATGATATAGCTGAAGAATAATCTGAAGCTGTAAATGGAAGACATGATGGAAAGAGGACTGTGAGGTTATATAAATGGTGTCATATTCAGGGAAACATTTCCAATGCTCAATTTAGGTAATGTGCAATGTCTGATTCATTCTGCAAAATGCTACTCAAAGGCTGTAAAAAAACCCAAGAAGTTAGGACTCCAGTAATCAAAACTAGAAAGGCAAGCTTGCTTTTTTCTCCTGCTTCCCCCATCACCCCTCTCCTCCCGAAGAAAACATTTGTGAAGTTTCTCTCCTTTGCTAAATTTAACATGGTAGCAAGACCCTTAGCAATCCTTTTTATTCTGTGTCCGAATCTCATGAACCTGTTATATGGCCAGTTTACATGTAGACTATGAAGGGTTAGGTAATATTTATTTTGGGATACTGACTGTTCTTTGAAATAGCAAACTATTCTCTTCCCCTTAGCACTGAGACAAAAAAAGACTTACTTGCTGCTTTGATGAAACTTCTTTGAAACTGGTACATCATGAGTGGTCCTGGAAGCATTCTAGAATAAAAAGAGTATAGGCTAGTCAGCTTAATAATGAAATAATTATATGATCTCTAAATAGCAGCTTAGAGACTGCCAAACTATATTACATTTCTCAAAGACAATGATCACAGGGGAACAACAGCAACTTAACTTTGTTTCCCTATTGAAAGAGTTCTGCGATTTCACCAGAAATTTTCATTCTCTCTCTTTTTTAAGGATATGGGCACAATCATGTTTCACAGTCACGACTAATAGAGTGCTAATGCAAAAGTCTAGCACAAACCAAGAGATTTCCTTTTCAGTCAGTGACTCACCCATCAACAAGAGCATTTTAAGATGTGTCTGAGAAACAGGCGACTCAGTACATGTTTGCAATTACCTGAGCTTACACTCATCTTCCTGGCAGTGTGCTGTCAGAGTCAGTTCATCTAAAAACACTTGGAGAGACTTTGGTAGGTGTGCTCATGGTGAACTCACTAAGGAGTGGTGCCCCGGAATGCCAGAGGGCTAGAACCCCTAACATTAGATATGATACAAGCAAATTTTAAACTGCTGGCATATGAATATATTTTAACTACAAACTTGATTTTTTTCCTGATAGTTCAAATAACTTTGCAACAAACTGTACATTATTCTTGGCTGAGGTTTTACTCTCAGTGGATCCCTTAATTAACCTCTTAGTAAACATTTACATTACTTCTCACTCTTGCTTTCAATTCCCCAATAGCCAATAAAACTTGCATCATCAATTCCTTTTCTGTGTGTGGCTTCCTCCTTTGCTTTCCAGCCAAGTTCATCTTCACCAAACCTGCACAAAGGCTTATGCAATTCCTAATCACAGTTCTCCTCTCCTTTCTATTCAAGACTAGATACAACCTTTCCATTTAAGAAAACTATAATATTCCTGTCCTTTAAGACCAGCACAAATTTCAGTCTATTTATGACACTGACATGCAGGCTGCAGGTCAATAACCTACCTCTTAATAACCAAAGGAGGGGTAGAGAGGTAGCAGTAATATCATAAATATGAATACAAGAAAAATAGTCTCTTCAGGAAGGTAATGTTTTCTAATCTAAGTGGGAAGAATCAAAAAGGAATTTCATTAAACTCTCATTTTTAAGGAACAATATTAGCAACTACTCAGAGGGTATATACTCAGGTATTCTCAAAAGAATGTGATACAGGATTCTTGGTCTTCTTAACAGATTATTGAGGGATGTCATGGAAGACCACATTTTAGGTTCTGTTGGAGGCTAATTATCATAGAGCTTTTTTCATCAAGAGCAAAGTTTCCCAGATCACTCATCTCACCCTTGTACAATGACAACCCATCAATTATAGACGATTTACAATGGGTTTGACCAGCTGAGCTAAATGCACCCACATAGAAGCTGTTTCCACATCTCAAACACCCACCCAACAGCTCTCTGGAGGCTGAAAATAAAACTGCTTTCTTCCTGATTGCATGATAACTAGCTGGCACCTTGCCCTGCAAATGGAAAGTCCCTACCTTAGGTAGGTCTTCAGAGCACTAGTGATAGTCTTTATCTCCCATTCAGCACAGATATCTGTTTCTGTCTCAGAAGCTGTCTTGGGGTCTAAAAAGAAGAAAGGCAATGCATAAGGTAGAGAATAAAACATAGCTAATAAACACGCACACATAAAAGCATCCAACATTTTCAGTAACCGGGGAAATACAAATTAAAACAAAAATGACACATATTTTTGTGTATTAACTTTGAAAAATGTTTAAAAATCCAAATATCTATTGCCAGTAAGAATGCAGTGAAACTGATCCTCTCATAAACTGTGGAGGCAGTAAGATAAATGCAATAGTTTTGAGAAGCAATTTGGCAATATGTATCAAGGGTCTTAAAAATGTTTATATCCTCTGAATCGGTAATCCCATTTCTCACAATCTAATCTCAGGAAATAAGATAAGGCATGAGAAAAGTTACAGACTCCAGAAATGTTCAGCACATACTATTCTTTATAACATTAGAAAAAACAAAACGAAGACAGCTTAAATGTATGATAATAGAAGAATGATTAAGTGAATTATAGCATGTCTACCTGATGGAATATGTTGCCATTTACAACAATTACCATAAAGCAACATGGAAAATGGATGTATTAAGTGAGTAAAAACAAAAAACAAAAAATAACAAGATATAAAAGTTAGTGAGAAATTCATATAAACAGAAGCTGAAAGGAAATACTCTAAAATTAAAATAGTGGTTGGGTTTGAGGGGTGGAATTATGGTTTATATTTTCTATACTATGATTTTATTCCATTACTTTTATAATTTTTTAAAAACTGCCTGAAGCTCTGATGTATAATGAGAACCACATAATTATATTGGCTCCTCATAATTTCTTCTTTTAGCTCCGCTTGCATAGACTTTTAAACAAATGCATATGTTTTACGTAAGTGTGTGTTTAAAAGAAGAGAGCTCATTCTCACGGTCTCCTGGAGTAGCACAAAGTAAGGTAAGAATAAGAGGCAGAGGTGGGGGAGTATGAACTGCTTGATAAAACCCTATCTTCTCCCTGGTGTGGTGGGTCAGGTCACATGCAAACTGGAGGCAGGGCAGTGGAGCCTTTCTGTGCCTTGAGAGGAGAATTCAGCCTCCTCTTGTTGGCTGAAGAGTGGTTATGTGCCCACCAGCTCCCATTCCCTTTGTTCTGTGCAGGGCCTCATTTTCAGTTGAAGAGCTTCCCTTTCCAGGGGTGGGGAGTGACATTGAGGAAAGGCTGATAAAAAGCTTATCATCTCTGTGGACCTAGTAACCAGCTAAGGGATGGCCCAAGACCTAAACCAGCCTCATCTGAGTGAACCTCAGGACTTTTCCAGGAGACCAGAGAAGAGACTTTTCCTATTTGCTGGGCTTGCACCTAGGTTATGTGACTGCCAGCTGCCACCACTTAGAGGCTAAAAAGTGACTTCAACAAACCTTGAGAAATAGTGGGTCTTCAGCCCTGGCATTTGGTTATATCTTCTTACGTTAGTTATAGATTCCTTTTTTTCTTTTTCAGCCAGGTTACGTCAGGTTTTCTGGCTGTTGCTTCCCCCCCCCCCCCTTTTTTACACAATGCAAAGACATCTAAAGGACAGATACACCAGGTAAAGAGAGACACCACTGAACTGTCTCTTTATGGACAATCTCCAAGAGGAATTCTGAGATATCAACTAAGAAAAAGATTCCTCTTGCAGGACAGGGCATATAGTCTGTCAGCTGGAAAAGGAGAATGAGTCATAGGTAGACACAATACATTTTCTATTTACTGGGAAAGAACCCACTTTCATTCTAGTAGGAAGAGGCCAAATACTCATGAATGGCTTAAGGACTTAAGTAAGGGCGCAAGTCCAGCTGGTACCTACGGCTCTGCGTATTCTCCCCATGAGCACACACACACTGGGAGACGAGAGAAGGAAGGATCCCAGCTCCTAACCGTGTGGCTCCTAAAGGCAAAGCATCTGTGTGATGTTTTCAGGTGACATGGGGCAATAATGAAGTTTTTCTTATTACATGAAACAAATGAGAAAAAAATCTAAAGAGCATAATTTAATTTCTAGGGCCAAAGAATGGTATATTCTATAGAGTTCTACCACAGTAAATTTCTGAAGAGTTCACAAAATGTGACTTTCCTAATACCCCAAAGTTCTACAGCTTTAATTCCCTGCTTTGAAATCTTCCATACCCTAAAAAAGTGCATGTGCCAGAAAACTTTACTTAGCATGACCTTTTTTCCTTCCTATTCCAAGACCCATGGAGAGCTGCCATGCTGCCCAGCTCCTGGATGTGAGACAAACATTACTGTACATTTTTCTGAGGAACAAACTAACTTCTACCCAAGAAGAGTGAACATGAAACTAAACAAGCAGCAGTTGGCAAATCTGGGAGTTGTGAACTGTTCCATGAACCACATTTAACAAACTAATGATTAGCTTCCACTTATTCAGGCTCTGTAACCATAGGAATATTGCGCAACATTATAGAGAAGAGAGTCAAATTACAGCCCAGCTAAAGGGCTTTTTATAGCACTGATGAGGCAAGACTCATAACTTAAGCACATCCATTTTAATTCATTTAATATCCCAACTAAATTGAATACAGCCTCCCAAGCTACCCCCTTTTCAGCCAGTGCTGCCAATTTCCACACCTCCCTCCTGATGCTACCTCACTTACAGAAGCTTCCTGGTGGCCTGAGGAATGTGGCACAGACATCACTTACAATGCTCTGTACAATGCAACACATTTCTTCCACCGTGGTCCCTAACCACAGTGGTACTTAGTAAAATGGATCTAAATGAGAGGAGCAGTCCAGTATACAAAAAGCCACCATGTCGGGGAAGTGACAAGAGTGTCCTTTCTCCTCAATCTACTGCCACATGAATGCAGAAAATTAGAAGGCACAGATTGGAAGTGATGGTTATAAAGGCAGGTGGTTTTAGAAAGTCAAACTCAGTTGATCCTAGGGACCACAAGTCTGCTATCATGTTGCTGACAAAGGTGGTGAAGGACATTTTGGAGGAAATGATTGGCAAAGTTACCTACCTACTCCTGAATTTCCTAATAATACATTATAATACATGCAAATTAAATTTTTTCCTCTTTAACTGGTATGGTAATACATGCGCATGTCAAAAAGAATCTGAAGAAAACAGACAAACATTCAAAGGTAAGCCTTTTCTATGGTAAAGGCAACAGCTAATGCCAGTTATTTTTTTGTGTGTAGCCCATCTCTGACAGCCTGCATACACACAAGCATACATATGAATACATACCCCGTTCTAAAAACACAAGTGAGAGCACATTATGTGAATTACTCTGTGCATTACCATTTTCACTTAACAATACGTTGTTGTTGTTGTTGTTGTTGTTGTTGTTGTTGAGTTTTTTTGAGATAGATTCTCACTCTGTGGTCCTAGAGTGCTGTTGCATCATAGCTCACAGCAACCTCAAACTCTTGGGCTCAAACAATCCTCCCGCCTCAGCCTCCCAAGTAGCTGGGAGCACAGGTGCCCACCACAACACCTGACTACTTTTTTCTGTTTTCAACAGAGACAGGGTCTTACTCTTGCTCAGGCTGGTCTCGAACTCATGAGCTCAGGCAATCTACCTACCTCAATCACCAGAGTGCTAGGATTACAGGCATGAGTGGACCACTATGCCCAGTCTCACTTAAAAATATCCTAAGAAACTGTTTCCATATCAGCACCTAAACATATGAGGTCTGACAATTAAGTCTGCAATCTTAACCTAGAAGAAGTGATACCTACCTCATTGATAAGTATCATTATGGTTACCTTGGAAGTATGCACCAAGCACCTATTCTACCCTTAATTAGAAATTAAAGTTGATTCCTTGTTTTGCTATGATAAACAATATAAAACTGCTGTTTTTTTGCACATATTTTAACTGTAGAAATAATTCCTGAAAGTGGAATTTCTGAGTCAAAGGGCATGTGCATATACCTCAGCGATTTAAGGAGGGGAGAGGGCTACCACCTATCACATTCTCCTACCCTTGACAGAAACATATAATCAAACACTTTGATCTTAGCCCAGTTGATAGGTTAAAAAAAGTTTTCATTGTTTTAATGTCTTTTTTAATGAGGAGGAAAACTGAGAACCTTCTTATGTATGGGTGTGTGTTTTTATTTATGTTTTTATTGTCTTTATTATTAAATCATAGCTGTGTGCAATAGTGCAATCAAGGGGTACAATGTGCTGGTTCATATACAATCTGAACTATTTTCATCAAACTGATTAACATAGCTTTCCTGGCATTTTCTTAGTTATTGTATGAAGACATTTGTATTCTGCATTTAGTAAGGTTCGCCTGTACCCTTCTAAGGTGTGTGTTTTTAAAGTCAAGTTTATCGAGGTATGCTCACTCTTTTTAAAATGTTCACTTCCATGATCTTTTACCACCATGTACAGTCATATAACCACCACTACAATCAAGATGTAGGTAATTTCCACTACTCCATTATATTCGATCCACTCCTTCCAACCTCTAGCCCCCGGCATCCACTTTTACATAACATAATACTTTAGAAATCCACCCATGTTGTTACATGTACCGGTACTTCAATCCTTTTACTACTGAGTAGTATTTAATGTTTTAGATATGTCATAATTTGTTTATCCATTCACTAGTTGATGGACATTTGGATGGTTTCCAATTTGGCTATTATGAAAAAAGCTGCTATAAACATTTGCATACAGGTCATTGTATGGACTACATTTTCATTTCTTATGTAAATAAATGCCTAAGAGTAGGATAGGGTAAAAATGCTTAGGAATGGATTATATGGTAATTCTTAAGTTAAATCCTAAAAACTTTAGTTTCTTCCCATATCTGGTGCCTGAGAGTACAGAGTATCCACAGCTACTTCTGTTTTGAGATCCAAAAGCTCTTAATGGCTCAAATCCCTGTGTTAGGATAGCCTGTCTGACACATTCCAACAGGCAAAGGTGAAGGTGGCAGCATCAGAGAGGAAGGTGACCTTCTGTCTGTGGTCTCCCTTCTCTGGAAACTGGGAGTTGTGGTGATAGCAGCCACCTTCCTAGCTGTCAGAACCAATCCCTGGTACATAAGTCTATTATCTCCTGGTCCTGATGCCACTTGTCTGCTCTCCTTTACTGGAAGCAAAATTGGAAGTTTGTTCTCTGCATGGCTCCCCTGTTTCTAGTAAGCTATTTTTAAAGTTTGGGATTCTTTACATTCATTACTATGCAAGTCTTTAGGTCTTAGAAATCATCACAACAAATATTACTTTCAGATTTCTTCAGAAAGAATTCTTCGACTGCTTTTACTTATGCCTCTCTGAGAAAAGTGTGGGAAATGAAGGACACAGAAAAAAAGGAATGCAAATATTCAAAGGTCTGGAGTGAGGATGAATAGTGTACAGCTGGAACAGAACACGGGTGAGGCTTGTTACTGTAATTCTGTGCTTTAAAGTACTGCTATACAAGGTATATATGTAACACCTTCCTTGTGTTCTCTGTTGCACTAGCTCTACTTTAAATATTGGGGGAAATAAATGAAAAAGTTATAAGATGAGAAAAATAATGCTAAATCTTCATTCCTTTATCATCATGGTAAAACAGTAATAAAACAAAAGAAGTATACATTTGCAATAGCATAGAAAGTTGAGCTCTCAGTCAAAGTTCTCCTCAGAGGAAAACCCATGTGGGGGAATGATGTGATAGGTGGTAGCTCTCTGCCCACCTGAAAGCCTCCCTGGGGAGGAGGACACACCACTTCCCATTCCCCCACCAGCACATGCACTGAAGGATCTGGTTTCTGAAGCAGCAAGAGTTGGCAATGAAATCAGACTGGGGGACAGAAGTGAAGAGGTGGCCCTTTATGATACTGCCACTGCACAAAGCTAAGAGAGGTGCCCTGTGAATTCAGAAGAAGGGAAAGTCCTAGAAGATATCTGAGAGTGACAAGGGAAGAACCACAGCATGCTTCAGATTAACCAAGAATAAACCACTTCTCCCAGGACCATGAGCACAGAGCGGAACCAGGAGAGATCCATTCAGGTTTATGGGTTCACACTAAATGAGAGATTTAGAAATGCCAGGAGTTGGCACAAATCATGTACAACAGCCTTCCCACCATCATATAAAAGAATGATTCTAATAGGATTCAGGAAAATAGCATCAGAAAAAACAGAATCTGTCCATGGTACACTAAATACCAAAGATTTATAAACCTGTCTGTGTTGAGATTTGATTACATAGGAGATATAAAAGCTTATAAAATATTTGTTGGAATAAAATACAGAGACCAAAGCACTCTGAAAAATAATTTGGAAAACACTTGCTCAATGCAAACAAAATTTATAAAATATAGATGCTGTGAAATAAGACATAAAAAGAAAACCACAAACAGACTGAAATAAAGAAGGTGAACACAAACAGAAATGAAAAGAGGTATAAATAAGTTAGTGAAGACTCTGAAGAATTCAAATACAATATTAAAAACTGCATTATAAACAGCAAAATAAGACAAAATAATAGCAGTCAGCCCAGCAGAAATTTAAGTGAGTGATCTGAACATGGGGGAAAAGTTTGAGAATTTTTGCTAAAATGCGAAGAATCAGGAGAAAAACCTTAGGAAGGTGAAAAATGAGGATACTTTTTTAAAAAGAGAATTACAGAAAAACAAACAGAAAAGGATTTTGTCTTTAGAAAAATATGTGCAAAAACTCCTTCAATAGGCCCTAATATGCAAAAAGAATGATTACATGCTGATGTACAAAACTTGCAGTAAGGAGGAGGATTTCTCATTGCATGGCGATTGGCCAATAGGATAAGAATTTGAGAAAGAGTTTCCATTTCACATAAATATATTCCAGATGGATTTTAAGGAAAACAAAAGGTTTTTGTAATCCTGGAATGGGAAATCTTTAAAGGCATAAGCCAGTCTACCCATTTTTTTTCCTAGACAGACTTTATACAAATTTAAGACATTGGTAAGACAAAAAGAACGAAAACACCACCATGTTCAAGACATAATAATCCGGAAAAAAAATACTGATAATATAACCTTTATATCTCAAAATGTCTTATAATCAAAACACAAATTCAATAATAGAAAAATAGGCTAAGGACGCAAACAGGCAATTTACAAAAGAAAGATAAATTAGCAATAAACATGTAAAAGTATCCAACCTCATCCAAAATTAAAGAAACATAAAATCAAATGACAAGAAGAATCTATTTTTAAAATGTTCATAATTTATATACAAAAAAGTAATTCACAGCATGGCAAGAATGTGGGAAACAGGATACTCTTCTCAGACTTTGCTGACAGCAGAGAGTATCAATTAAGAGCCTTGAAAACATGTACATACCTTGACCCAGCAAATCAACATCTTAAAATAAACCCAAAGGAAAACTTAAAAATGAATATAAAAATAAAAAATTAAGACAGCTAATATTTTTATTAAGTATGTGGAGGGCTCTGGACTCAGCAACCCATTTGCTTCTTTTCATTTCATCCTCACATTATTACGCAGGCTGGGGCCATTATGATGGTTGAGGAGACAGAAGACTAGACCAATTTAAATGATTTGTTTACAATCAAATGAGGAAGCAGTGGAAATGCAATTTATCTAATTCCAAAATATAACTCTTAACCTCTGCTGTCCTGTCCCTAAGGGGATATGCACTTGAGGGCCTTCTGGAATGCTGAAGAACTGTAATCAGCCTACAATTCCAAGAATATGGGACCGATCAAAAAGTTATGGTTCACCCCAGATTGTTTATTGCAGCCCAATTCATAATTGCTAAGTAATAGCTTTCTTAAGACCCATCCTTCTGCTTTGTGAGGTGCTCTAAGTTATCCTATCCCCATCTTCCAACTAGATTACCCCTCACAATCCCCTCGTTTCTAGAAATTCTGAAGTCTCCAACTGTGTCATGGGTTCCCAAGACCACTCCCAGAGTTGGTGATCATTAAAAGGACTCACAGGACTCTGCAAATAATCACATTCACACCTGTGACTGTGATTGGTTGAAGGAACAAAATAACAGATCAACAGTTCAGCGTAGGATAAAGTCAGATGTGAGATTTTTTAGAATATCCAGAGACTACAAGTCCCTCCTGGGTGGCCATGGTTATCAGCTCGGACAAGACTCAAGCCATGGTTTTCAAAGGCAGTGTTTTCCCGGACTCCTGGCCTGCTGTGCTTCTAACGTCAGAGTCTCTGGAGATCTCGCCTGCAGCTGTACGAAGAAGAAAACCTAAGAATGTTCCGCATCTGCACATTCCTTTCCTTTTTCTTATTAAAACTAAAGATTGTGCTGGAGAGTTTTTTCTATGCTCTTCCCCACTCCCAGAAACATTTCTAATGCCCAGATTAAGTATTTCCTAAGGGGAGAAAAAACTATACTCCTTTTGAAGAATGAGCATCTGTGCAACCTTGGAGAAACCCTAAAGGACTCGTGAATGGAAAGGGACGTCGGCCCGACGCTCGGCCTCCCTTAATATCTTCTCTGGCTACTGCTCTGGCAGTCGAATGGGGACAAGTTTTCATCTTATGTAATACGAGGGGACAATTCAACTTCCAATGAGTGTAGCAAATTTCCCTAGAGCCACACGGGACAGAGCTAAGTGATTATATAAACACATATGGAAACACAAGCATTTTAAAGAGAGGCCAAACACTCCGAGGGACACGTCACCCCCAGGGGAAATTAACAGTCGGGTCAACAAGCAGACTTCTCCTCCAAGTCACAAGGATCTCCTGCAGCTTATGACCATGCTCCTGGAAATGACTTTAGGGATATGTTTTTTCATGGCTCACTCGGAGAAGGAGAAAATTAGCAACTTCTTTTATCCCAGGATATCAGGAGATAGAAAACAAATACGCCCATGGGCACACTAGCTGGGGTCACGGCAAACCCTGTATCAGTCAGGGATCCTGTAGGAAATGGCAGCGAAGGACTTACTGAGAGGGACTTCACTAAGTGAGGAGATGCAGAGGTGTCAAAGGTGACGGGAACTAACAAAGGATGGGAGTACTGAACACTGACAGCCACAGAAAGCGCACGCTTCCTTCAGGCCAGAAGAGAGCAGAGTGTGGCAGTGGGTGTTGCTGGAACCAGCACGATCTGTGTCCTGGAAGAGGAACCACCCCAAAGGAGCTGCAAGTGTGCGTGGACCGAACCAGACGTAATGAACAGTGGGGAGGGTGCCGGTGGGACACAGAGGTAAGGATCCCAAACACTCTCTCGTCCTACTTACCTGTCTCCTGCTGACACTTCTCACCGGCCAAGCCCACTAGGAAGCTACCGGGAGTAAGGAATTTTTTGGAAGACAAAGCCCACTGGCTGGCGGCCAGGATTAGCAGGTTAGAGAAGGACAGAGAATGGTTAGATGAAGAGGAGAAGGCAAGTGGACAAAAGTCGGTACAAGGGATCCCTGTGCCCCCACTGCCACTCAGCCACACCAAATGTTGGTTGATGTTTGCTGAATGCTTCGGGCACAGTCCTACGCCCTCTCCTGAATAGTCCCACTTAGTACCCGTGATGTGATTTACCATGAAACCCACTAAGTTGAAGCTTCAGGGACTCTCAATTGCCCTGACACCTTCCAGAGTCTTTATTTACTTATTTTTGCAGTTTTTTGGCCTGGGTGGGGCTCGAACTCACACCCCTGGTATATGGGACCGGCGCCCTACTCCTTGAGCCACAGACGCCGCCTCTTTCAGAGTCTTTGCATGGATCCTAGAAGTGAATTTACACAGTCAAGAAATATCTATGGGAATTTAGTAAGCATACGCTTACTTTGGCCGGGCATGGTGGCTCATGGCCATAATTCTAGCACTCTGGGAGGCCAAGGCAGAAGGATCTCTTGAGGTCAAGAGCAAGACCCCATCTCTACTAAAAATAGAAAACATTATCTGGGCATGGTGGCACATGCCTGTAGTCCCAGCTACACAGGAGGAAAAGGCAGGAGAATTCCTTGAGCCCAAAGGAGTTTGACGTTGCAGTGAGCTGTGATGACACCACTACACTCTAGCCAGTCCAACAGAGTGAAACCTTGTCTCAAAAAAAAGAAAGTATAGTTACCTTAATGAAGATTACGATCTCTTTCCATTCAGACTTTGCTGCCACACTGTCTCCCTTTCTGTCAGGTGGCATTGAGTGTCTGGAATTTGTTTGTTTGTTTGTTTGTTTGTTTTGTTTTGTTTTGAGACAGTCTCAAGCTGTCACCCTGGATGGTGCCGTGGCATCACAGCTCACAGCAACCCCCAACTCCTGGGCTCAAGCGAGTCTCCTGCCTCTGCCTCCCAAGTAGCTGGGACTACAAGCACCTGCCACAATGCCTGGCCATTTTTTGGTTGCAGCTGTCATTGTTGTTTGGCGGGCCTGGGCTGGATTTGAACCTGCCAGCTCAGGTGTACGTGGCCGGCGCCTTAGCCCGTTGAGCCACAGACACCAAGCCTGTGGAAATTTTTTGGATTTGGCTAAAAACTGTTGAGTTGAGATTATAACAAATGTGGATGTAGTGGCATGGTTTTAGTGATTTACAATCATCCCCCTGTAGGAATGGCTTCCAGGAACAGGAAACAGAGAGAGCTACAGCACGTCATACTAGGTGTGAGGCTGGAAGAAGAAACAAATTAGGAAAATATAGAGCCAGAAACTAGTTGTCAGAGAATTCTTACAGTCCTCAGATGTGTCTAACATTGAAGGGAAGTATTGCATTCTCTCTCTCTCTTTTTTTTGAATGAGAAAGTCTCACTCTGTGGCTCTCAGTAGAGTGCTGTGGTGTCATAGCTAAAAGCAACCTAAAATTCTTTTTTTTTTTTTTTTTTTTTTGAGATATAGGCTCAAGCTGTCGCCCTGGGTACAGTGCTGTGGCATCACAGCTCACAGCAACCTCAAACTCTTGGGCTCAAGTGATTCTCTTGCCTCAGCCTCCCAAGTAGCTGGGACTAGAGGTGTCTGCCACAACGCCTGGCTATTTTCTCATTGTTGTTGTTGTTGCAGTTGTTGTTGTTTTTTAGCTGGCCCAGGCTGGGTTCAAACCCACAGCCTCGGTGTCTGTGGACAGCACCCTACCCTCTGAGCTACGGGCACCACCCTCAAACTCTTGGGCTCAAGCTGATTCTCTTACCTCCCTTGTAGCTGGGACTATAGGTGCCTGCCACAGTGCCTGGCTATTTTAGAGACAGGGTCTTGCTCTTGCTCAGGCTGGTCTTGAACCAGAGAGCTCAGGCAATCCACCCGCCTTGGCTTCCCATGGTGCTAGGATTACAGGCATGAGCCACTGCGCCAGGCCAAAGTATTGCATTCTCATTGATGTTGAGACAAAATGGAAGTTCTCTCTTGGCAAAAATATATTGTATAATACAGTGTGTAAAGTTATAACAGTATTGTACTTTTTCCCTCTCTTTCCTTTGATGGAAATTGTGTGAAATAAAATAGTAGAATCTCTGTGCTTATAAGGTATGAACCAGTATCAACCTGCTTCTATGTAAATTATATCAAATTTTAGATCTTATTATACAGCATATCCATAAAGTTCATGTGCAATTTAAAATAGTTGAAAATAGGTTATGCCTCAGACAAAGGTTTAATAACCAGAATTCTCAGAGAACTCAAGTGTACTGGCAACAAAAAGGCAAGTGATCCCATCTCAGGGTGGGAAAAGGACTTGAAGAGAAACTTCTCTAAAGAAGACAGGTGCACGGCCTACAGACACATGAAAAAATGCTCACCATCCTTAATGATCAGAGAAAGGCAAATGAAAACTACTTTCAGATATCATCTGACTCCAGTAAGATTAGCCCACATAACAAAATCCCAAAACCAGAGATGTTGGCATGGATGAGGAGAAAAGGGAACACTTCTACACTGCTGGATGCTAACTAATACATTCCTTTTGCAAGGATGTGTGGAGAATACTTAGAGATCTAAAAATAGATCTGCCATTCGATCCTATAATTCCTTTACTAGGTATATACCCAAAAGACCAAAAATCACATCATAATAAAGATATCTGTACCAGAATGTTTATTTCAGCCCAGTTCATTATTGCTAAGTCGTGGTAGAAGCCCAAGTGCCCACCAACCCACGAATGGATTAATAAATTGTAGTACATGTATACCATGGAATACTATGCAGCCTTAAAGAAAGATGGAGACTTTACCTCTTTCATGTTTACATGGATGGAGTGGGAACATATTCTTCTTAGCAAAGTATCTCAGGAATGGAAGAAAAAGTATCCAATGTACTCAGCCCTACTATGAAGCTAATTTATATGTTTCATATGAAGGCTAAAACCCAATTATACCACAAGAATACAGGGAAAAGGGAAAGGGAGGGAAGGGGTAGGGGGGAGGATGGGAGGAGGGATGGCAATTGGTGGGATCACACCTACGGTGCATCTTAGAAGGGTACTAGTGTAACTTATTAAATGTAGAATATCAATGTCTTCATATAGTGTTTAAGAAAATGCCATGAAGGATATGTTTAACAATTCGACCAAAATATTTCAGATTGTATATGAAGTCAGCACATTGTGCCCCATGATTGCACTAATGTACACAATATGATTTAATAAACTTATAAAAAAAAAAAGAAAGAAAGAAAGAAAGTCTTGGGACTTCTCAGAGAGAGGTGGCCATACAAGCTAATCGAGGAACCGCCCTGCAGTTGTCTTATTTTGCAGATAAAGTCCCTCAGTGACAACCCTCAAAATAGGTGAAAAGTTCACCTGAGTGTGGTGTTCTGGGCATGGAGATTCTTAGCTTGCTTTCTTGCTATCCCAATCTTTTCCAGTTCATAGAGATTCAAGGTGGGGTGGGAGGTTATGGTAATTGCATTCTTTTTTAGAGAAACTTCCCTTATTCAGATATGGATAACTTCAAGAGAAAGCTTCATTCTGCACTCATAGAGAGAAAGAGAATTGAAAGACAAGGGTATGGGGGAAAGTCAGAGAGACCTTCCTTTAGCAGCAGCCGCTTTTGTTCAAAGTTCTCAGCATGTCAATGATACTTTCTAGTATCATTTTTCCGAGCCCTGATAAGAGGGAGAGTAGGGTACTAATCCTGGTTTATATTATATAGGAAAGTTGACTCTAGTTCCTCAAGTCATGTGAGGTGTAGTGTTTCATTTCCATATCTCACCGCTTGAGATCCTAGACCCTCTGCCTTGCCACATAAGGTACTGCCTAATTCCGAGTTTCCTATGGTAATTATCATACGCAGAGGATTTTATTTTATTTGTCTTAGAATGTGTTTATAAATCTTAACAGAATTTAAAATATATGATTGACAATTTCATTTTGTTTGCTATAATAAAGTTGCTGTAGTCTGTCTGCTGTCTTACTGCACAGTTCTTTGTTACCTCTATTATGGTAAAAACACCAGTCAGCAAGATTTTCAGCAATAGTTTTGAATCTTATGAATATTTTGGTCTGATACAGGTTCTCGCTTTACCACTCAGGCTGGAGTGCTGTGCCCTCCTGATAGCTTACTGCAACCTCAAACTCCTGGGCTCTGGTAATCCTCTTGCTTCACATAGTACACACCACTATGCCTGGTTAATTTTTCTATTTTTTGTACAGACAGAGTCACACTCTTATTCCAGCACATCTTGAATTCCTGGTCTCAGGCTCCCCTCCTTCCTCCTCAGCTTCCCCTATGCTAGAATTATAGATGTGAGCCATGGCACTCAGCCATAGAACTTTTTTTTTTGTAGAGACAGAGTCTCACTTTATGACCCTCGGTAGAGGGCTGTGGCGTCACACAGCTCGCAGCAACCTCCAACTCCTGGGCTTAGGCGATTCCTTTGCCTCAGGCTCCCGAGTAGCTGGGACTACAGGAGTCCACCACAACACCCCGCTATTTTTTTGTTTTGCATTTCAGCCGGTGCTGGGTTTGAATCCACCACCCTACTCACTGAGCCACAGGTGCCACCCTACCATAGGATTTGTTTTTTGACTGAAAAATTATCTCAAACTAATTTTATTTGGTTAAAATTGTATCCATTTTGGGAATTTTAGTAAAAAAATACATACTTTATGTGTCTTCAGCTGTACAGATTTCTGGCTTTCATGGTTAAGACAATAGGCTGTGAGGTCAGATCTAGATTTGAGTCTCTGGTTTTCTTACTTAATAGTGATCTGAGATTTGGAAAATTATGTAGACCTTTCCCAAGTCTCAGTATTCTTGTATATAAAGTGTTACTGATGAAATTAACTACATCATAGGATTCAGAGTAGTATGTAGTAAACAAATAGCACTTAAGCAAACCCTCAGTACATGCGTTGTGCCACCTTTGTGGCTTTTGTTGTTATTATTATCATGATAAAACCAACAGGCCTCCATTCTACTTTTTTCCCCTTAAACTATTGTATCTTTCAAGCTCTCATCATATAGTTTTTTCCTTGGACTTTTTGGTTATTGCTTTGGTAATTTTGATTTCAATATTAAAATGTGTACATTCAGAAACCCACTTTATGTTTCTGTAGCTCTTTCATTCTTTGAATGAAAACAGACTAATTTAATACACAATGGTAATTTTTAGAAACAAGAGACTTATGTACTAGAACATACTTTGTTCATATTTTATGTATATCATAGAAATAATGACATATAAAAATGTCATTCATTAATATTACTTAGAAGGCCATGGAACAGTATGTAGTCATATAAGCAAGAAATCAAATCAAGGTTCACTTAACATATGCTATTGTTGTAGTCTTCCTTAAGATCTTGATTGTATTTTAATTTGATGAACAATTAGGTAAAATATTTAATTAATGAAAGTAAGTATTATTCCCACGGATGGAAAGATAGCAGTAGCATAAGTTTAGATTTCATTTTATATTCTTGAATCTGTATAAAATTTATAACCTCTTAGGAATATTTAGATTGAGATTCAAAGGTAGAATCATTACAGAGCTGCTTGCATTCTGATTTGATTATAAAAAGGTATATTTGTAAATAAATACCATCACCCCATTTATGAAGGGCAAATGTTAATGCCTATGACTCTCATTGTACCTTCTTATAACATGATCTCTTATAATCCAATAAAATCACGTTACTTTATGGAAATGTTATACAATAAAGCACACATGTGCACACATACACATACACAAATATAAACTGTATCCTTTGAGTAATGTCTTAATATTTTGTTTCCAAGACAGATCTAGGAAGGTTTATACTGATATTCTATTTTATTTTCCATTTTTCATTTCAAAAGCAGTCATCATTTCCTGAGTTTTGCATCTTACACTGAACTATTCTTACTAATAATTATAAGTTCCTTTAATAGAGTTCATTCAGAGGGAAGACAATGCTTTTTCTTAAAAGCAGAAAAGGATATGCCACTCATAGTACTTATAAAATACAAGCTTTATCATCTTGCACTTAGACTTATAAAAGTGGAAGAAGGTGCTTTAAGAAAAATATATAATTGATAAGTTCTGCAAATTTTGATTATGTATACTTCTGGCTATTCAAAAACTTGAGTTTAACAGTTATGCTCTTTTGTAGTGAATAAGATACTTTTAAGCCAAATTAATCTTAGTTTTAGTGAAACAATGACCTTTGAGTTTACAGACAACATCTGGAGGAAGCAGCTGGATAACTGATCAGGTGTTTTTTCAAGTTGAAGTGCAATGTGGTGTTCCTGTGGTACTGTTTAGAGATTTTCAATTCTCACATCATGTAGCACACAGTGGTGCTATTAATTAGAAAGTGATGGAAAGCCAGAAATAAATCCTTATGTCAAGCAGAATATTGTACATGGAGGAGATTCGAAAGTCATGCAACTTTCTGAAATTGAAATGTTCAGGGTAACAGCAAGGATAACAGACTCCCTGCTACCAAGTCAATATTTTCCCACTGCTAAATGTTAATTTCTTTAATATTTGTTTCTCTCTTAAATGTATAACATTAAAATGGACTTTCCTGTCCTTCAAAACTTAGTGATACAAAAAAGCTACTAAATTTTTAAAGTTCCATTATATATGCTTTCTAAACTAAATTTTAAAATTATGCATTTGTTATTTTTGCAAACTTTATAAGTACAAAGGTAGCATTATCATTCCTCTTACTGTAGTGAATCTTCTTTGTTTGACCTCTAGAAAAGAGTATATTCTCCAACCATGATACAAAGTTTAGATATTATTTTGAGCAGCTTCTAACTGAATTGTTGTTCTTAATCCTTACCTCAATACAATGGGTAGTTCCTAATGTTAATCTTTGTAATTTACTTTGTATATTTACATTACTGACTGGTAATGTCTGTCAACACCTAACTTAATTCTCCATTAGAGATAACATAGTTCACTTTTACTCAAAGTGTTTTGTGTACCGGTAGGCTAAATGTCTCCTGAAGGCTTGTCAGTTAAGCTGGCCCTACCTCAGACGTAAGTCAGAATCTGCATTTTTAAAATAATTTTATTGAATCATAATTGTGTACATTGGTGTAATCATAGGGCACAATGTGCTTCATATACAATCAGAAATATTTTGATCGTACTGTTACAGATAGCCTTCATGGCATTTTCTTGATCACTATATAAAGACATTGATACTC
>CAUYON010124177.1:0-16942 GCA_963573935.1 Arctocebus calabarensis | reverse complement strand
CTATGACGCCATTGCACCCTACCCAGGGCGACAGCTTGAGACTCTGTCCCCCCCCCCGAAAAATCAAAAATGTTCATTCTTGACAAGGTTTTTGTTTCTAGTCCTTATCTTAAACATTGTTATTGTTGTTAAATTTTAAGCCTTTTTAATTTCGTGAAGGCAAAAAAGTGGAAACCAAATAAACACATGTATATGTATAGAGGAAAAAAAAAAAGCCTGGAAGATTAAAGCTCAAGTCAATCTTGCTCAAGTTAACATGACTACAGAGTGAGCTTTGTGAATTAACTTTTTCTTTTGGACCTCAACCTCAGAGTTTCATATGAAATAATTTTTTCTTTAATTTTTAAAAAATTTTAGTGGCACGGGAGACCAAGCCTGAGCCCCATCCCCAACTCTCCCCCCATTCTTCTAGGGACATTCTGTGCATATGTAACCATACGTGTATCCTGGTTTCTCCCGTGTCCCCTTTTGTACTTAGCAGATGTCAAAGATCATTCTAACTCAGCACAAATCTCTCTCATCCTCTTCTACAGCTGCCTAGTCACACTGGAAGGCTTTCATCATGTGAATAAATCTTAATTTATCTCCTTGATCCGCTATTGATGGACATCAGGTTGCTTCCAAAGCTTTCAATATTAGAGAGGCAGGAACACTGGGTTAGTGGCAAGGAGCAGTGATGCAGGCCGCAGCTCTCGGCACAAAGCTTCCTAGGGGTGTGTAGACCTACTCTGCTTTGAGGCAGGAGAAGAAAGGCAAAGAAAAGGCACCTGAGGTAGGCAATATCGTGTGAGCAAGGGACAGTTCAGATCTGTGTACAAAGGAGGAGAGTCATTGCCGAATCAGAGCGTCCTGCACCTTGTCTTGTAATGGCAAGGCCAGTCCCGACAGTGAATGCCATGGGCTTGGGGAACAGCAAATGCACAAAGGCAGGATGTGGCATGCTGGCCACAGATGGCTGGTGGCATCACCTACTCCCTGAGCAAACACTTCTCGAGATCTGACTCAGCCGTGAGCTCTGGAGGAGAAAGCAAAGACCATCTTTGCGACTCTTCGTGCTGTCCTACTGTCCCCAGCCCTAGTCTTGACATTGCTTTGACCTTGCTTTTACCTCCTCTTTGATTTATCTAATCCAGTAGGTCTAAAACCTGAGCAAGCATCAGAATCTCCTAAAGAATTTGTTGACGATTTCTGGGCTACCCCCTAGAGATTCTGAGTCTGGGGTCTCAGGAGACCCCAGGAATCTCTTTGTTCTCTGTTTGCCGTGTGCAGAGTTGCAGGGTTAGGAAGGAAGTGGGGAAGGGCAGAGCATGGGAACCCCTGGATGTGATGCTGATCTCTAACACTGCCCTCCTCTCCTCAGGTTACAGCCATCCTGCCCTGGTGAAACTCCTCCAACAGCCTCAGAATGCGGTACGTCTCAGGGTCATGCACACAAAGACCAAACATGTTCACAGCCATTCACAGAATCACTGGGCAGCCTTTGGAAATACACTACTCAATTATTCTTTTATTCCATAAATATTTATCTGAGCCTATACTATAAGACAGACACTTGGAATGCCTTCGTGGGCAGTCAGTTAACCACATACATGAATAGGGCATTGGAATCACGTCCAATGGTACAGAGCAAGGCAGGCTGTGCTTCGTGGGAGCTCAATAACGAGAGTAAGAGTGGTTACGTTCATGCAGAGCACAACATGTACCAAACACTGTGTTCAGCACTTTACAGCTGTAATTTTGACAAGTCCCGAAGGAGGTACTCTTATTATCCCCATTTTACAGGTGTGGACAGTGGGCCACAGGGAGGGTGTTTGCCCAAGGCCGCACACCCAGTGGGGGTGCTGGGAATAAACCCACAGGAGCTGAGCTGTTTGGGGATGGAAGGTCGGGAAAGCTTCCCAGGGAAGTAATGTTTGAGCTGAGATCTGAAGGAGGGAAGATCTAACAAGTGGTGACCCAGGAGGAGCAGTCCCAGCTAGCAGAAGAGAGGGCAGCCTGAAGGTCAGCACCGTGGCTAAGCAGAGAGCAGGGAGGGATCCGAGGAGACCTGGGGCAGCAAGGAAGGACATGGGGTATTCTTTGTTCGGTTTTACCTTCTGTGTGCTGAGCTGACGGGCATGGTTTTTAGATGCCGCCTAGGCTACAATTCTCTGTCTCGGTACCCTTGACATTGGGGGCCAGACAATTCTTTACTGAAAAGGCCTGTCCTGTGTGTTGTAGGACTTGTAGCAGCATCCTTTACCCACCAGATGCCAGCAGGACCCCTTCCTCAGTATAACAACCAAAATCGCCTGCAGCCCTGGTCACTTGTCCCCTGGTGGGTACTGTCAGCGCAGTTGAGAACCCTTTTGTTAGAAGACTTCAGTTTCCTTGCTGAGGGTGGCAGGAAGCCCTTGCACAGTTGCACTAAGGTACAGGCACATGCAGCCCCCCAAGCACGTTCATCCTGGGGGTACCACTTGGTGAATTTTCCCTTGTGACCCAGGACTGCTCATAATGAAACTTTAATTCCATCCACCTTATATTAGCTTCCTGTTGGTACTGCAGCAAACAGCCACAACTTAATTGGTTTAGAACAACACCCACATATTGTCTTGCAGTTTTAGTGAGCTGGGAGCCTGGTGGGCCCACGCGAGTATTCCACTTAGAATCTCTCAAAGCTGAAATCAAGGAGTTGACCAGCCTGGGCTCCCTGGTGGGGACTTTGTGCTCTTCAGGTGGTTGGCAAATTCATTCTCAGCGTCCCTGTGACCCCTCCGTCCTCAAGCTCATAGTTCAAGTCCGTCTCTCTGCCTTCCTCTTCTACATCCACTGCTAACAGCTCATGTGGTTGCACTGGGAATCCAGAATAATCTCCCAGTCTTAACTGACCAGGGCCCTTAATGACATCGGCAAAGTCTCTATGGCCGTGCGACACCTTCACGGTCCCAGGGATGGGATGAGGGTATGGCATCATCTTGGGGGCCGTGATTGCCCCTGCAACACAAAGGTGTCCTGCTGTACTGCACTGACGTCTGCGCTTTATACATTAATAGGATAAGGTCCCCCCCCAATGAGAAGGCATGAATTGTAACGGGGACTCAGAACACATCCCCACACTCTTACTGCTCCCCCCAAATTAGATAGACCATCCTCCCCTGTTAGAATACAGACAGATGTGTGTACCATTTATCTTTTTGGCATATTTAACTTAAAATTCTGTCTGTGAGAGTCATCCTTCTCGCATGTAGCTGCAAACCATCCATCGTCACGGCTGTATCGTCCCACTGTGTGGATGTACTGCTGTCAGGGGAGCAAGCAGCAGGGTGGTTTCCAGGGTGGACCTCTCACGAATGCCACCACCGTGAAGGATTCCACAGTATCTTCTGGTGAACACATCTATGCTTTGCTGCTGGATGCAAAGCTGGGAGTGGACTTGCTGGCCGTGGTGTGTGCACACTGTCAGCTCTCCCAGATCCCACCAGGTAGTTTTCCAAATGGGTTGTACTGATCGCCATTCCCACTGGCTGCGTGTGGGAGTTCCAGTCGCTCCACAGCCACACCAACACTGTCATTGGAGGGCTGTCCATTGACTCCAGCTGTGACTTCTAAAAGAAATGTCAGAAAGGCAGGTCAGAAACCGAATCCCTAGCTTTAAAATTTCCTTCCCCTTTAACCAATGGAGTCAAAGATAATAAGGGAAAAAACAAATTTCCCTCTCTGTAAATAGGAGTGCTCAGCCTGGGAGGGGCAGATGGGTTCTGGGGCTGCTGGAGGGGAAACTGGCGTCCCCCCCAAGATGTCTGATGGGGCCCCGGAGGCTCCACGGATATGTTTACATTCTAAGCACGGCTTTGTTTCGAAACGTTATGCAGATCCCAGATGCCTTGGCAGTTGGTGCTGGAAAAAATGTGTCAACAAACATGTCAGACACATTTGCAGTGTCAGCCGCCTCCGGAGGCAGAACGGTCCCCAACAGCAGGGGACGTCAAGCCCGGGGATTCTGAGTTGGGGGGATGGCACCACCCTGTCCCTGCTGGGGAACCCACCCAGCTCTTACCCTGTACCCTACATCTCCCCGTGGAGGTCTTGCTGGCAACCGCTCTCCAGCCGTCCCTCCAACCTCTGCTTTCACCTTCTCTGCCTGTTCCGTGCAGACCCTCCCCTGGCACCACTGCACTCAGGGTGCACCCTGAACTCCTCTGCTTCAAACGCAAAGCCCTTGGGGAGCCGGCTCCTGCTTTCTTCAGCCTTACTTCTGGACATTTGTTCACTCTCTGGTCCGTGACTGAATGCCCACCACGTGGAGGCGCTGCTCTGGGGCCTCTGTCCATGCGGAGCGTTCTGCAGAGGACTTGGGTTTGACGCCTGGTGTAGGAACGCCCTGTCACAGTCTTCGAGAGATGGCAGCCTACTGCTGCGGACTAAAAGGGAACCTTTCAGTACGGTACACCTGGGGCAGCAGGCTGGGGACCACTGCTTTTGGCTGGCTTCGTGGGTCGTCTGAATTCCTTGCTGGAGATGCACTCAGGTGGTGGTTATGAGATTTCACCTGTCTGGTGTGGCTTCCTGGAGGCCCCTGAGACGGCGCTGCTGCTTCTCAGGGTAAAAGGCTTGGGCCATTTGGCACCACCCTGAAACTCCAACATAATTAGTTCATGTGACTGCAAGTAATGAAACCATGTGCCCCGGATCTAATATGTGGGTTCCAGTTCCGATTGGTATGTCTCCGTGGCCTTCTCACTACACTGAGTGCAAGCTAGGCGGTAGTCACTGGACAGTGTGGCTCGTAGCATAGCAGGACAGGGACGGTGAGACACGTGCCATCCCCAACCCAGGCCTCTCCAGCTCCTGCGTCCTCCATAGGCCTTATCATCTCACTGCTTCCTCACCGCGCCTGGCAATGAAGACCCCAAAGCTCAAAGAGGTGAAGTGACTTGCCCAAGGTTGCACGGCCATTTCAATCAAAACGCATTCCTTTCGCACTGCACTTTAAGACTGCTGAGCCGATGGCAAGGATTCTAGAAACCTGTCCTCATTTAATTCCACTACTCCACGTCCCAGATATTTTCTGTTCTTAATGTTACAGTTTGTTGAGCTAGAACACCGCCTCCGCATCTTTCCTGGGCCCGGTTAGGCAGTCAAGCTGCCAGTGAGCCCGGCTGTCCCCCCTGGGAGCCACTTCCCTGCTGCCAGTGATGGAAGCTTGCTTCCACCCCACTCTCAGGATGTGCCTGATCTTTTAGGAGCCCACTAACAGCTCAGAGGCAGAAGGAAACACTCCTGAAAGGCCCCTACAGCCAAAGCCAAGGTCTCCATGTGGTGCCAAGCATTAACATTGTCAGGTGGAGGCTGCCCGGAGTGTCCGGCAGATAATGGCACTTGAAGTCAGTGAGTTGTGGTTCTGTTCCTTCCTGGCTGTGTGACTTGGGGCTAGTTGCTTGACCTCTGTGGTCCTCGGTGTCCCCAACTCTACAAAGAGGAAGTTTAATTTCCCCACTACTTATCCTAAACCCACCTGAATAATAACTAAGCAGAAAAAATAACAAAGGCATGAATCTCTAGTGGCCCAAAGTCAAGTCCTCAGGCTACTAGAAAAATGATCTCTGAGTCGTGTCTGTCGTTGGGTTTCCAAGGTGATATCAGTGTTTGAATTTGTACTGAGTGTATTACAGTGATAATGTCTAAAACAGAGAGGTGCCCAAGATGTCCCCAAATCTGAGTCCTCTCCTCCCCCTTTCTAGACTAATTTTAGCTACACAGATGAATTAGAAAGGCGGTTCACAGCTACCTTTCCCCAGGTGCATCCGCCAACACCATCAGCACAGGTTAGCGCTGGGAACTGGCGAACGGCAGGCTCTATTTGGCCTTCACCAGTTTGTCCCCTAAGGCCATTTGTTGGCGTTGCAGAATCTAATTCAGGACACGTGCTACGCTCAGTGCAATCTCTCTTTTGTAGCCCAGATTCATTTCCTCAGGATCCCAATGCTTATCTCTATTCCAGACCCTATGTATAAGGGAGCACCCACCACCAAGACACTGGGGGATCTGGTCCCACAGGCCTGGGCTCCTGGGCAGACGGTACTGTGCCCGTGGCTCGTGGCTCTCTGTGGTCTGAAGAGTAACTCCCCTCAGCGTCCACCTATATTTCTTGCAGAGCTGAACTTTTCTTTTTTTTTTTAATTTTTTTTTATTTGTATTAAATCATAATTGTGTACATTGGTGCAATTATGGGGCACAATGTGGGGACTTCATATACAGTCTGAAATATTTTCATTGAACTCTTTAACATAGCCTTCATGGCCTTTTAATCACTATATGAAGACATTTATATTCTGCATTTAGTCATTTTCACTTGTACCCTTCTAAGATGCACCGTAAGTGTGATCCCACCGATCACCCACCCTCCACCCATCCAAGCTGAACTTTTCTTAATTCACTGGCTTGACATGCTTTGCCACTAAATCTAATGAAGAATCTCTCTTCTCTAGTATGGTAACTTGTTTTTTTGATCGGTAACTGGTGACCAGGTTATGAGGCTAAGTCAAGTTCCTGCCCAAAGGTAACTGAGATGCACCAATGCTGTCCATCCTATGGATCGACATTCCACCCCCTCTGGGCACTCCTCCTCCTCCTCCTGTGGGGCCAGGAAGCTGCGTGCCCACGACCTGGCCTGGTGCCTCTCCACAGAAAGTCATTACTTCCTGGGGTCTTCCTGGCCAGCATCCTGTGAGCTAGGAAGGGCAGGAAATATTATTTTATTGATTGATTTTTTTTTTTTGAGAAAGAAGGTCTTGCTCTGTCAGTTTCTGTCCCCTAGGCTAGAGTGCAGTGCCATCATCACTACTTTTAAAGATTAAATAGTCGAGGCTTATTAACAGTAGATGACTTAACCTTAATAGTTTGAAGTCCTAATCTAGCATCTTTGTACTCTCCTAAATGGTCTCTGGAATGAAATACAGTCATGCCTTGCTTACCAACAGGGATCATTCTTGGTGGGCAATCCGATGACACGACCATCATCATAATCTTATGGGATCACCGTCGTGTGTGTGGTCCATACTTTACCAAAATGTCATTAGTGGTAGACATGACTGACATGAGCTAATGGACTTTCCTGTGCGGAGAGAGAGGCAGTGGGTTTTCTAGGAGTGCTCAGTAAATCAGTTAAAGTATGGAGGTGGGAGTACAAACCTTCCTGACTGGTTATTCATACGAAGAAAAAAGATGTCCATTATAATCTAAGCCTTTCTCTGCTATTGGAACTTTTAAAAGACCAGCTTACTAGATGCATAACATGACCTTGAGTTAACTGTTCAATCAATATTGGGCACTGAAGAGTATTTCTCCTTTTCGTTATTATAAAGACTACTACATAATTAAGTTGATAGCCTTTGTCCACATTTAAAATCGTTTATTTAGAGAAGGTCAAGAGATGTGATAGGCAGATCAGAGTATGAAATATGGTGAGGATATGGTGAAGCTTTTAACATCCATCGACAACCAGCTTGGTATTTGTGGCAGTTTTCCTCCCAAGGTCAGATGTTTATGGTTTGTTTTTCTTATCTGTCTTTGCTTTAGGGAAAGTGTCTGAGGACATGGCAGTAGCCTGTCAGGGGGAGGTTTGGGATGATTGCCCTGCTGTGTGGGTGGCTAGCAACCATCCCGGCATTTCAGAGCTAGCAGGGGAAAGGTTTTGTAGCTATAAGGGTGTGGGACTGTCCCTAGGCCAGGGGCCGTTTTAGGGTATTTTGGCCAACACTTGAAAGCTCATTAAAATCTGCATTCTTCTTTTCTTTTGAAATTTGGAGGCACAGGCTCCTCTGGCCTGGGTTCCTGCCCAGCAGCCACAGAGCAGGGCTGGCCCACACTCCAATAAGCCACTTCATCTCTGTCACCACCAGACACCCCCGTTTCCTCAAGCTGCAGGATCCATTTAGCATTAGCTCACACTTTTGATTTCCTTGCAGAGGGAATTATTTCTCTGGACCTCCATCCATCAAAATTTGAAAGAAAAAAAATTGACACATAGAGAATCTTGTAATTTTCTAACAAGGCTATTTCTATACTTAGTCTGCTTTGGGTATTTAGCTGCCTCTCCCATCAGACCGCCAGTCTATGTAGAAATTCCAGAGCTGCCAGTGCCTCATAAAGCCTTTTTTCTGTTATTCTAAAGGAAAAAAATTAAGGTACAGTTTACATGCAGTGAAAGTCACATTTTTTTAGTGTACAATTCTGTGGGTTTCCACAAATGCCTACTTCTGTGATCACTGTCAAAATCCAGACACATTTGCATAGCGGTGTTACTCACTGCGCCCAACAGGTGGCAGCAACCCACGTGTCTTTGGACAACGCGGAATATTACTCAGCCTTAAAGAGAAACGAAATTCTGTCATTTACCTGAACACGGATGAACATTGAGGGCATTATGCCGGGTGAAATGAGCCAGCCACAAAAAAGGCAAAAACCACTGATTCCACTTTCACTCCGCATGGTCACTGGGAGATTCTTCCAGGGGGCTCGTGTGTGGGTGGATGGTTCCCTTTTCTTGGGGAGCTGGTTCCCCTGCAGAATGAACCACAGTTTGTTTCTCCTTTCCTCCGTGGCGGGATATTCGGGCTGTTTCCAGTTTTTTGGCAAATGAGAACAAAAGCCCCTACGTATGGAGTTTGGTGCGCGTCTGTGTGGACGTGTGCTTTCATTTGCCTGGGTAAAGGCCGAGGAGTGGACGCTGGGTGACCTAGCCGGGCGCGTTCAACACTGTAAGGAGCTGCACCACTGTGCCTTCTCACCAGCGGGGACTTCTAGTTCCTCCACATCCTTAATATAGAGGACACGTGTTATTGTGCATTTTTTGTTTGTTTTTTAGCTATTCTGATTTTTCTTTCTTTTTTTTTTGAGACAGAGTCTCATAATGTTGCCTTGGGTAGAGTGCCATGGTGTCACAGCTCATAGCAACCTCAAACTCTTGGGCTTAAGTGATTCTCTTGCCTCAGCCTCCCAAGTAGCTGGGACTACAGGTGCCTACCCCAACCCCCGGCTGTTTTTTAGTTTTTGTGGTTGTAGTTGTCATTGTTGTTTGGCAGGCCTGGGCTGGGTTTGAATGCACCAGCTCTGGTGTATGTGGCTGGTGCCCTAGCTGATGAGGTACAAGCGCCAAGCCTTTGTTTTTTTATTTTAGACAGTCTCACTTTGTCCCTCTTGGTAGAGTGCCGAGAATCATAGTTCACAGCAAACTCAAATTCTTAGGCTCAAGCGACCCTCTTGCCTCAACCTCCTGGACTACAGGTGCCTGCTACAATGCCTGGCTAGTTTTTAGAGGCAGGAGTCTTGCTCTGGCTCAGGCTGGTCTCAAATTCCTGAGCTCAAGCAATCCACCCACCTTGGCCTCCCAGAGTGTGAGCCACTGTGCCCAGCATTCTGATAACTTTTTTAAAAGAAAGATTATGGATTTAGAGGAAGTTGCCCAAAATAGCACAAAGATGCCCTGTGTGAATTCTTCACTTAGTTTCCCCCAGTGGCAACAACATCTTGTACAACCGTAGTGCAATATCACAACCACGACCTTGACACTGTTATTAAGTCCAGTGTAATCCTAGTGGGATAATCTAGAATTCTGGGGAAACCTGTCATTCTCCACACTCCCAGAACTCCATCAGCCTGCACAACACTCACGGCCCACTTGAATACGTGGGCTGTGCAAAGCCTCGCTGGTGTGTAGGGAGCCTGTCGGCCCGAGAAGTCATTGTTTGCCTCTTGGCCTTTTGCAGAGCACATTCATCAACAGACCTGCCCTCGGAATCCTGCCTCCTGAGAACTTCGTGGAGAAGCTCCGGGAGTCCTTGCTCTCGGTGAGTTCGGAGGGAACAGTCCAGCTGCTGGGGCAGCCCCGCTGTCCTCAGGGGTGGGCACCATCAGCCAAGAAAGGAGAAGACCCAGCTCCGTGATGGCGAAGGACACAGAGTTGCTATAGGAACCTTGCACTTTGGGCTTATCCTTTCATGAAAAATGTTTTCCTCTTTTTGAGACCATCCCAGTCTTTTGCCTTGGGTTGAACTCTGTGATGTCGTCATACCTCAAACTCTTGAGCTCAGGCGATCCTCTTGTCTCAGCCTCCAAGTAGCTGGGGCCACAGGTCCTGCCACAACACCTGGCTAGATTTTCTATTTTTAGTAGAGACGGGGTCTCGCTCTTGCTCAGGTTGGTCTTGAACTCCTGAGCTCAAGTGATCCACCCATCTTGACCTCCCCAGAGTGCTAGGATTATAGCCATGAGCCACCATGCCCAGCCATCAAGAGTGCTTTTCATTTTCCTTTTGAAGAAGCAATACTTTGGGTGTAGGGCAAAGGGGATTCAAAGGAAATTAATATGTGTCCCAGGATGGGGGCTTTCGTATGTTATTCATTCCTCCTTTCCTGACCCCCACTGGCTTCATTGGCCGTGATGAAAGTCACTGGGAACCTCAGCTTGGAAAAAGCGGGTGTCTCAGGGAGCGGGAATTGTATCACAAAGGACAGATGGGGCTTTCTGGCCCTTCTTTCCTCTCTGCCAGCCTCAGTGGCTGGGCCTTCCTGGGCGTCTCAGCCTCTGGATAAGCCTGAGTCCACCCTCCCGGCTTTAATGTTTCCAGGACATTCCTGGCTCCCTCTCGCCCTTCCTCTGCATCCCCCAGGGCTTACACCCCATGGAGCTGTATCCTCCTTCTGGGGAAGCAGGAGTCTAGATGAGCCTGGACTCACAGCTGCCTCCCTCCTTGCAGGTGGCTCCCAAAGGGATGTCCCAGCTCATCACCATGGCCTGCGGCTCCTGCTCCAATGAAAACGCCTTCAAGACCATCTTCATGTGGTACCGGGTGAGGTTTGGGGCAGGAACACACACACGTACACACACACACACCCTCGTGTCCCGCTGCCTGGAGTATTAGACTTCAGTGTAACCGGGTTGAAGTCCAAGGAGGGCCGCTCCTAGCCAGGGCTTCCCAAACAGCCCAGTGGTGTACCGGGCAGAGGGCTGAGACGTTGTCCTCAAACCTATTCAGTATGAACGCTCTATTTTTCCTGGCATAATGTATGTAGGCCGTCCCAAAAGATCTGAGTTGTTGTGATAGAATATTAATGCATCCTATGTATTCAACCGTTGACTTTGTTGCAAGCACAATTCAGTCCTATGCCTCAGTCCGACTTGTAATGCCCAGTACCTGACACCGACTCCTGAGAAAGTGCTCTCTCGTCCAGACTGAAGGTCAGCTGGGGTGGGAAGTCAAAGCCCTGTCCGCCTTAGAGTGACCCCGACATTTCTTCTGTTTTGTCAGAGCAAGGAAAGGGGGCAAAGGGGCTTCTCCAAAGAGGAGCTGGACACCTGCATGATTAACCAGGTGAGTGCAGCCGGGCTGCTAGCATACGCTTTCGGGGGGCGCTGACACTATCCCGCTCAGTAAGGAGAGGTCCCCACACAGTCCCACTCGTGAACCTGTCCCCTGGGTATCAAGGCTGAGTGGAGTGGTCCCCATGGGCTTTCACGGGGTTCCCAGGACAACTGCCTGAATTTGACAGGTCTAAAGAGGCAGTTAATGTATTCTCTAGAATAATCCAAGATACCAGCGGGAACGCGTGCACAGGGACACCCCACTGGTGTTTGTAAGATCCACAACCTGAGAAGACGGCAAGCCCCCTGTATGTCCAGTGGTGGGGAAGATTAAGCTAGGGTTCCATGTGGCGCCCTAGCAGTGCCCAGCAGTTCCAGGGGGCGTCTGTTGGGAGTGAGAGGTAGCAGGGAAAAGCCAGTGGGGGGAGGGGGGGTTCTGAGCTCCCCCCCAGCTTCAATCAGCGCAGGCTTGTCCTCCTGTGTTTTTTATGTGATATCCCATTAAGATTTAGAAGTGTCTACTGCTTAAAAAAAACAATGAAGGGCGGCGCCTGTGGCTCAAAGGAGTAGGGCACCAGCCCCATATGCTGGAGGTAGCGGGTTCAAACCCAGCCCCAGCCAAAAACCCGCAAAAAAAAAAAAAACACAATGAAAAGCTGCTGAACTTAATTAACTGCCAGTTTCATCCATTGGTTTATCCAGTTCCCAAAATGTATCTGCCACTTATTGACAACTTCCAAATATAGTAGAACCCCTGTAAGTTGACCACCCAGGGTCTATAATAAAGTGGTCAACAGCTGGGCACAGTGGCTCACACCTGTAATTCTAGCACTCTGGGAGGCTTAGATGGGTAGATTGCTTGAGCTCATAGGTTCGAGACCAGCCTGAGTGAGAGCAAGACTCATCTTTGAAAATAACCAGGCCTGGGCGGTGCCTGTGGCTCAGCGAGTAGGGCCCTGGCTCCATATGCCGAGGGTGGCAGGTTCGAACCCGGCCCCGGCCAAACTGAAACAAAAAAATAGCTGGGCGTTGTGGCGGGTGCCTGTAGTCCCAGCTACTTGGGAGGCTGAGGCAAGAGAATCACCTAAGCCCAAGAGCTGGAGGCTGCTGTGAGCTATGATGCCATAGCACTCTACCAAGGGTGACAAAATGAGACTCTGTCTCTAAAAAAACAGAAAAGAACCAGGTACTGTGGTAGGTGCCTATCCTCACAGCTACTTGGGAGACTGAGGCAATAGAATTGCTTGAGTCCAAGAGTTTGAAGTCGCTATGAGCTGTGATGCCATTGCACTCTACCGAGGGTGACAAAATGAGACTCTGTCTCCAAAAAAAAAAAAGTCAACAAACAGAGGTAGTCAACAGTAGGAACTAGGCCTACTATACTGATATGTAAATGTGGTGCATGTCCGCTCTGTGAAAATTAGCTCAATGTAAGGAAGTGGTCGATGCAGGGAGGTGGTCAACCATGAAGGTTCTACTGTCATTACAAAGGGGCTCTCTTGGCCTGGACATGTGCTATAAATTTTTTTTTTTCTTTTGACACAGAATCTGACTATATCACTCTCGGCAGAATGCCATGGTGTCACAACTCACAGCAACCTCAAAGTCTTGGGGTCAAGTGATTCTGGCTATTTGTTGTTGTTATTGTTATTTAGCAGGCCCAGGCCAGGTTCAAACCTGCCAGCCCTGGTGTATATGGCCGGCTCCCTAACCACTGAGCTACAGGTGCCAAGCCAGTGCTATAATTTAGTAAAAACATTGGCATGTAAAGTGTGTGTTGGCTTGGTGCCTATAGCACAGTGGTTATGGCATCAGCCACATACACCAAGGCTGGAGGGTTTGAACCTGGCCTAGGCCAGCTAAACAACAATGACAACTGCAACAAAAAATAGCTGGTGGGTGGCGCCTATGGCTCATTGGGTAGGGCACCGGCCCCATATACCCAAGGTGGCAGGTTCAAACCTGGCCTCGCCAAACTGCAAAACAGAAAAAAAGCTGGGCATTGTGGCTGGGCCTGTGGTCCCAGCTACTTGGGAGGCCAAGGCAAGAGAATCGCTAGAGCCCAAGAGTTTGAGGTTGCTGTGAGCTGTGACTCCATGGCACTCTTCCGAGAGCGACATAGTAAGACTCTGTCTCAAACAAAAAATAAAATAAAGTGTGTGGTCAATCTGCCCTCAATCATTTCAATGAACATTCAGATTGTAATAGATGGAAGCCTTCTATAAAATGTTTATATATTCATATAAACCTACATAAACTTACACTGAGGGCACTTTCTTTTTTAAATCTAACCTTTTTCCTTTCTTTCTTTTTTTTTTAGTGGTCCTTACTCCACCTCTTTCTCTGACATTGCTTTTCTGACTTGATGTCCACGGACATCCTGTTCCACCAACGTTTTAAAATTTCATTCCTCGTCATTACTGTCTGAATTCAAATATATGAAAAGGGGCAGTGCCTGTGGCTCAGTGGGGAGGGCGCTGGTCCCATAAACCAAGGCTGGCAGGTTCGAACCTGCCTCCAGCCAAACTGCAACAACAACAACAAAAATAATAAAGTTACAACTATTAAAAAAAAAAACAAATATATGAAAAGATGTTATATATTACATGTACAAACAGGAGACAAAGTTAAAATGACAAAGGGCATTTAGGAGTTGGTGGGGGAGGGTCTTGGAGTTTTCCGCAGCGGTCTCACGGACTTGTTGGAGACCAGCCTGTCTGAGAAAACCCTGTACCCACATCCCAGAGACTCAGGGCCGCCACACTTGCCTCTGTTCTGCCTGAGTCAGCCAGGAACACGTTTGGATTCTCTTACTGAGAAAACAATCAGAACATCAGAAAACAATGCAAGGAGTGGCAGCATGGGGCCCTTCCCTGCCACCCTCTCTGACACAGCTAAGAGGTTGGAGCATTTCCCATGAGGTATCTGCTGAGCTCAGCCCCTTATCTCAGGGTATCCCCAGGAGGCACCTGGCCCACCCAAGACTAGGAAGCCAGAGCAGCCTGTAGCCAGCTGGGTGGGGAGGAACTTGAAGAGCTTATAGAACAGGGGTTGAAAATTCAGAAGCCCTGGCTTGGCACCTATAGCACAGTGGTTAAGGCGCCAGCCACATACACCAAAGTCAGCAGGTTCAAACCCAACCCAGGGCAATCTAACCAAAATGACAACTGCAACAAAAAAATAGCCAGGCATTGCAGCAGACGCCTGCAGCCCCATCTACTTGGGAGGCTGAGGTAAGAGAATCACTTAAGCCCAAGAGTTTGAGGTTGCTATGTGCTGTGTTGCCACAGCATTCTACTGAGGGTAACATTGTGAGACTCTGTCTCAAAAAAAAAAAAAAAAGAAAAGAAAACTCAGAAGCCCCCAACCAGCTGGGCAAGGACAGGAAGAAGAAAGGCAGGCAGTGGCAGAAGTTCAGATATTTAAGTGAGATCTCTTCATTTTAAATTGCCAATAATTTAAATTTTTTAAGACTTGGGCATAGTAAAACATCTGTGAGCTGACTATAGACCACAGGGGTCCAGGTCATAGCGGCTGCCTGGGGAGCCCTCCTGGTTCCTCTGGCAGACCGCTCTGTCCGCTAGGTTTGCAGGACAACAATACGGCTCCACTATCCCTACAGCTGTGACTGATGACTCATACTTCTTGGTTCCAGGCCCCCGGGTGCCCCGACTACAGCATCCTCTCCTTCATGGGCGGATTCCACGGCAGGACCATGGGTAAGGAGGGACTGTGGCGTTTAGAGGGATAATAATAGCAGCCATCGTAGACGTTGGCAGAGTGTGGATTATTATTCCTACTTTGTAGATATGGAAGTCAAGGCTCAAGAAGGAAAAGAACTTCCTAGGGCCATTCAGTGACAGAGTTGGGATTTGAGCTTTTGACTCATCTTCAAAGCCCATGCTAAATCTGTGACAACTCACAAGCAAACACATACACAGGCACACACGAAAATTAAGGGTCCCCTTCAGCTTCAGGATGGTATTAAGATCTGGCGCTCACGCTTGTGGTCCCAGCTACTCAAGAGGCTGAGGCAAGAAAATCGTCTAAGCCCAGGAGTTGGAGGTTGCTGTGAGCTGTGTGACGCCACGGCACTCTACCAAGGGCAATAAAGTGAACTCTGTCTCTACAAAAAAAAAACTAGCATTCTGCAGGCTGGGCTTTGAAATCCTTGAGCTGAAATGCCCTCATCTCTTTCCAAACACTGCCCAGCCTACTCCTCCAAGCCAAGCATCTGCTTTTTTGTTTTGCTGGACTCAGGTTGCCTAGCGACCACCCACTCCAAAGCCATCCACAAGATCGACATCCCTTCCTTCGACTGGCCCATTGCACCCTTCCCACGGCTGAAATATCCTCTGGAAGACTTTGTGAAAGAAAACCAACAGGAAGAAGACCGCTGCCTGGAAGAGGTAACACCAGACCCTCCAGGTCCTCCCCACCCGGCCTCCCCTTTCTCTTGCCACCCCAAGACTTAGCCCAGAGGAAGAGGAACAGACGAAGGGTTTATCTGAGGACCTGTGTGGTGCTCCTTGTGGGGGGAGATAGAGACAGGGAAACAAGTGTCCCAAATAGTTCCCGTATTGGGAAAGGTAGTAAGACGCATTGTTACTGTCACCCAGCATTCATCACCCCACTCGGGTACCAATTTCTGTATCACGTACATTCCTTTGGGGGTAAGCTTCAGTAACTCTATAATAAGAGAAAATAGATTTATTGAAAGAATATATGATATTTCATAGGGAAAAAAATAGTTCCCCGGGATTCTCTGGCACACTGGTTTTGTCTTTTCCCAAGTCCCAAGGCTTCTCTGGGTTGCCCTGAGTGTTGTGCTGGAAAAAATTAAGGACATGCAGCCACTCCAGGGTTCCACTTCAGCCAAACAACCCCTCCTTCATCTGTTCCATGTACTGGGGTTCCATGGAAGATGGAACGCCTGGCTATTTTTAGAGACAAGGTCTTGCTCTGGTCTTGAACCTGTGAGCTCAGGTAATCCACCTGCCTCAGCCTCCCAGAGTGCTAGGATTACAGGCATGAGCCATTGTGCCTGGCCAAGTAGTCACATTTTTAAAAAAGTAAAAAGAGGCTCGGCGCCTGTGGCTCAACGGGCTAAGGCACCAGCCACGTTCACCTGAGCTGGCGGGTTCGAATCCAGCCTGGGCCCACCAAACAACGATGCCGGCTGCAACCAAAAAATGGCCGGGCGTTGTGGCCGGCGCCTGTAGTCCCAGCTACTTGGGAGGCGGTGGCAAGAGACTTGCTTGAGCCCAGGAATTGGAGGTTGCTGTGAGCTGTGATGCCATGGCCTCTATCTGTGGTGACAGCTTGAGGAGGCTCTGTCTCAAAAAAAAAGTAAAAAGAAATCCCTGAAATTAATTTAAGTAGCATTTTTATTGAACCCAATATATCCAAAATATGATCTCCTTAAACAAGAAATTACTATTTTTTAACTTTTTCTTTCTTTTTTTTTTTTTTTGTAGAAACAGAGTCTCACTTTATCGCCCTGGGTAGAGTGCCGTGGCGTCACACTGCTCACAGCAACCTCCAGCTCTTGGGCTTAAGCGATTCTCTTGCCTCAGCCTCCCTAGTAGCTGGGACTACA
>CAUYON010124175.1:0-32115 GCA_963573935.1 Arctocebus calabarensis | reverse complement strand
CGGTCAGTGCATGTGACAGCATACTTCAAACGCAGGACCCCCCACACTGAGGGGATGCTCTCCAAAAGACATTTTGAGGCCAGGTGCAGTGGCTCATGCCTGTAATCCTAGCACTCTGGGAGGCCGAGGCGGGCAGATTGCCTGAGCTCATGGGTTCAAGACCAGCTTGAGCGAGAGTGAGACGCAAATCTCTACTAAAATAGAAAAATTAGCCATGTGTGGTGGTGCACACCTATAGTCCCAGCTACTTGGGAGACTGAGGCAAAAGGATTGCTTGAGCCCAAGAGATTGAGGTTGCTGTGAAGTATGATGATCCCATAGCACTTTACCTGGGGGACAGAGTGAGACTCTGTCTCAAAATGAAAAACAAAGACATTGCTACATCCACCAAATGCAGCTAGGATCAGAACCGTGCTTCAACATTTGTTTCTAAGAATGCTTGGAGGAGTAGGGAAAGGAGAAGAATATTTGTCCTATTATGATATTTTATTCCTCCCAGAAGGAGTCTGCCTGGATTGAGTGTGGAGGTGTGAGGGTGCTGGACACCCAAACTTAGTAGCTTAAATCAACCCCTGTTTCTCCAGTTCACACTGACTGGGTGTCTGGGATGGCCAGGGCGCTTGCCTGCATGGGCTTCATCCTCCAGGAGGCTAGTCCTAGCTCCTCACAGGGACACCAGAGCTCCCAGGGACCAGAAAGCAAGCCCAAGCACTTTCAAACTTTTGCTTGCATGATGTTTGCTAAAGTCCCTTGGCCAAAGCATTTCACGCAACCAAGACCCAATTCAAAGTAGAGAAATAGAAACCATGTCTTAATGGGAAGAGCCACAAAATATTGGGGACATTAGTTCGAATCTACCACAAGGGCGGTAGGGCAGGGGCGGGGAGGGAAAGGCGGCTTTTCTCTTTTTAGCCTCTTGTACATTTGGAATTTGAGACATGTCAATATTACCATTTGGAAATAACTACAATATTAACAATTAAAGTAGATTCCCTGAGACTCACTTTGAAACGATTCTGGTGCTGAAGGAGACGAGCTGCAGGGAGAAAGGGGAGAGGTGAAGACACAGGTGAAACGATGCTGGCTGATGCTGGTCGCTGCTGCAGCCGCGTGAAGGACGCCTTGCAGAAGTTCAAACGTCCCGCAACAGGCGGTTTTAAAAATGATAAAATAAGGGCTAAAAACAAAAGCTCACACTGGTCAGGGCTTAGTTAGATGGTAAGGGCACTTTCCGCATCGTGCCCTGTGGTCCATCTGCCCTGGGATCAGAGCTCTAGTGGCACCAGGGGGTGGTGGCACCAGGGGTCAGCCTCAAGCAGAGATGCTGAGCCTTCGGGAATGGTCAGAGAGCAGGGAAGAAAGGAAACTCAGGGAGCTGCCCGCACAGCATGGACAGGACTAGTGGCTGAAAAATCCACGGGAAGGGGTGTTGGTGGTGGCAGGGGAGGCACAAAACACCTGACTGTGGCAAAAACACACACAGACTTAGGAGGGTTAGAAACAAGCAGGGGGCCCTTCTCAAGGATTCCAGACAAAAGTAATAGGACACAGCAGGAACTAACTCAGCAGGAAATAGGTCCTTTTTCTTGCCTCTTCCCTCTTACTGCTCAGAAGGGCCACATGTGTGCCCAGGGTGGGGCTTGAGTCACCCACGTGGTCTGGGGCTGGCATGGAGGGGTCCGGCCTAGAACAGCTCTGAGAATGCTGTGGGCAGACAGGAAAATCTTCATCCCCTACACCCTGGGTCTTAGCTGACCCTGAGAATGCTCTGTCTCTGTTCCAAGTGTCCACCAAGAGTGTTCCCGGAGGCTGCCCCATGTTTGGTCCTGGAAAGGTTCATCTTTCAGCTCCTTCTGCGGCTGCCACAGGCAGATAGCTCTGGGAGGGAGGTGGCCCTGGGACTGCAGAGGCACCCAGCTGTGTCCCCAGCCCCACTCTGAGCCAACTGAGGTGCCCCTCTCATCATGCCCCAGGCCTGTCTCCACATGGTTTAAAATCACTCAGCACTATTAGGAGACTTAGTATTAAAGAATTACTGTTTTTCGATGCAATGCTCAGTTTGATCCTTTGAGTGAGTATAATGTATATGCTGACAAGTGAGCAAGTCACATGTGCACAAGTGAAGAACTTTTTACAAAGGAAAACACCTGTATTGTCAAACTGCAGATCTAAAAGGAAATCATTGCAAGCGGTATAGTTATGTTCTTTTAAAGAAAACCTTTGTTTTTTAGTAATATAGATGAAATGTTATGATGTCTTGAATTTACTTCAAAATAATCTGGAGTTGGGAAAAGGTACAGTTTAAACAAGGTTGGTCACAAATTGATAATTATTAAAAATGGGTACTATTTATACAGGGGTTCTCTGTATTTACTTTCTCTCTTTCATATTTAAAATTTCCATGGTAATGTTTTCAAAGCAAATCACTAGGGAACCCTGGCTTTAACTCCAGCAGTGACTCTGAGGCATGAGGTAAAATCTAAGTGGTGAAGCCAGGTGCATGAGGTGTGCCTATAATCCTGGTTACTTGGGAGACTGGGTGGGAGTATCTTTTGGACGTGAAAGTTCAAGACCAGCCTGAGGAACATAGTGAGATACAGTCTCCAATATATACATAGAAATCTACATACAATATAAGGAGTGAAGTGAAAATGTCTTTGAGGCCAGACATAGTGGTTCACAATTGTAATCCCAGCACTTGAGAGGCCGAGGCAGGTGGAATGCCTGAGCTCATAGCTTTGAGACTAGCCTGAGCCAAAGCAAGACCTCATCTCTGAAAAATAGCCAGGTGTTGTGGTGGGCACCTGTAGTCCCACCTACTTGGGAGGGTGACAAAGTGAGACTGTGCTTCAAAAAAAAAGAAAGAAAGAAAGAAAAGAAAATGTCTTTGGTATATTACTGGGTAATTAAGAATCTATAGATCTAAGGATTAAATATGTAAATTATTTATCCTTTTAAAAAATGAGTTTTAGGGGGAGTGTGGCAGCTCAGGCCTGTAGTCCTATACTCTGGGAAGCCAAGGCAGGTGGACCAATTGAGCTCAGGAGTTTGAGACCTGCCCGAGTAAAAGAGAGACCCCCTCTCTACAGAAAATAGAAAAATTAGCTGGATGTGGTGGTGGATGCCTATAGTCCCAGCTACATGGGAGGCTGAAGCAGGAGGATCACTTGAATCCAGGAGTTCGAGGTTGCAGTGAGCTAGGCTGATGCCGCAGCACACTAGTCTGGGCAGCAGAGTGAGGCTCTGTCTCAAAAAAAAAAGAAGGAGTTTTCATGAGTTTGCCTCCTCTGAGATCCCTGCTGGTGCTGAGTTTTATTCATATATGTATCCTTGATGCTGAGTACAGTGTGTTGAACAAATGGATGCTTGAACAGTATCATATCCTACACAAGACACAGCACAGCACCAAGATGGCACAGGTGCCCAAAACTGCTCCATCACTTACATTGAAATTCATACTACCTTCTTCTCCTCCTCCTCCTCCTCGTCCTCCTCCTCCTCCTTCTCCTTCTTTTCCTCCTTCTCCTCCTTCTTTTTTGTGTGTGTGTTTTTGGCCGGGGCTGGGTTTGAATCCATCACCTCCTGGCATATGGGGTCAGTGCCCTACTTCTTTGAGCCACAGGTGCTGCTTGTTCTTCTTCTTCTTTTTTTTCTTTTTGTTTTTGTTGTTGTTGTTGAGACAGAGTCCCACCCTATGCCCTGAGCAGAGTGGAGTGGGCGTCGTAGCTCACTGCGACCTCAGACTGCGGCCGTGGGCATCCTGCTGCCTCAGCCCCCGGAAGTCGCTGGGATTACAGGCACTCGCCATGGTGCCCAGCTCGGTTTCTCCTTTATTTTAGAAGTTGGGGTCTTCTCTTCTTTTTTTGTACTACTTCCAAACAATAAGTTGCTTAAATCCTAAAATAGAAGAATTGAGAGGGACTTAAAGATCATTTTATATAAATTTCTCCTATTATAGATGAAGAAACTAATGCCCAGAGGACTAAGGAAACTTCTCAAGGTCACATATAGTGGTTGGAACATAGTCAAAGCTAGAACTGAGCTTCCTCAGTCCCATTGGGGCTGTCTTTGTTATACCACCCAGCTCCATGGCTGCTAATTTGACAACCCACAATCCCATTCTCACAGGTAAAGAAAGAGAACTTCAAAAAAGCAAATATAATTTTCCCGAGGGTTTGGGTCTTCAAGACTCCATAGCTCTCTCAAGAATAGTGTTTGCACATAGCATATGTCCGTTACTAAAGAAAACTGAAAATTCAAAAATCTTAACTTTCAAAACAGAGAGGTGATTATTCTCATTAGAAAGGGATTTGGTGCACATTTTTTAAAAGGGGTGAACTCTCTCAAGTGTCTTTGAATTATGGGCCTTTTTTTTTTTTTTTTTTTTTGAGACGGAGCCTCAAGATGTTGCCCTGGGTAGAGTGCTGTGGCATCACAGCTCACAGCAATCTTAAACTCCTGGGCTCAAGCAATTCTCCTGCCCCCGCCTCCCAAGTAGCTGGGACTACAGGCGCCTGCCACAATACCTGGCTAGTTTTCGGTTGCAGCTGTCATTGTTGTTTGGTGGGCCTGGGCTGGATTTGAACCCACCAGCTCAGGTGTATGTGTCTGGCGCCTTAGCTGCTTCAGCCACAGGCACCGAACCAATGGGTCACTTTTTAAAACTTCTGAGGGCTGGGGTCTTTTCCCGAGGGTTTGGGTGGTGGCTCACGCCTATAATCCCAGCGCTCTGGGAGGCTGAGGCAGGTGGATTCCTTGAGCTCATAAGTTCAAGACGAGCTCTGAGCTGGAGCAAGACCTCATCTCTAAAAATAGCTGGACATTGTGGCAGGTGTCTATAGTTCCAGCTACTTGGGAGGCTGAAGTAAGAGAATCGCTTGAGCCCAGGAGTTTGAGGTTGCTGTGAGCTGTGACAGTTATGGCACTCTACCGGGGCAATAAAGTGAAAAACTCCAAAAAACAAAAAAAATGAAACTTCTGTCTGCATCCAGCTTGATAGGAACAAAGCAACTGTATGAAATCAACACAGCTCAGGCTATGGTCCCCAGTCCTGTCCCATCACATGTCACAAGGGTGCTTTCAACATTCCCAAGGCAAAAACACAAACAAATCAATCAAAGATAACTCACCAAGCTGAAATTCTTTTTTTCAACCCCCCTCCCCACCTCCACGCAAGGCTTCGCACCTGTAGCTCAAGTGGCTAAGGCACCAGCCACGTACACCAGAGCTGGCAGGTTCGAATCCAGCCCAGTCCTGCCAAACAACAATGACAACTACAACAACAACAAAAAATAGCCGCGTGTTGTGGCGGGCGCCTGTAGTCCCAGCTACTTGGGAGGCTGAGGCAAGAGAATCGCTTAAGCCCAAGAGTGGGAGGTTGCTGTGAGCTGTGATGCCACCTCACTCTACCGAAGGCAACAGCTTGAGGCTCCGTCTCAAAAAAAAAACAAACATAAACTAACCCAAACTCAATCATTTTACAACATTGTATTTTTTTAATATGTTGATAAAAAGTTTTTGAATTAAAACATTTTGTAGTGTAATTTTGTTGGCTTTCAAAACAGCATAACTATCGTGGCCTTTCGTGTCATTCATGCTCTGGGCTTTTCCATGCAAAAGTATTTCACAGCCTTGCCCAGTGCCTCTTTCAGGCATCTTGTAACACTCCCCTCCCGCTACCTAACAGGGATGGCCAGATTTCTTTTGCTAAGAGGATTATTGTGCCGACGTTCCCCTTTATATAACTCAGAAGACTGAATATCAGGAAAGGGCAAACAAGAGACAGGGAGGTTACAGGCAAGGGCTGCACCTCAGCGGAGCTCTCCAAGCAAGGAGAGGTCAAAGAGTGTTCTTAATTGACACTGATAAAGCTGGGGCTAGAGAAGCCGTGTACCAGGTGCCATTTTCATCAGCAAGCAGGGGGGTTAGCGCACATCCATCCATCAAGGGTTAAGCCTTAAACCCAAGAGCTTCGGGTGAGTCAGGGCCAGAGACTGGCAAAGAAATGAAACACCTTTATCTCTAATCAGCCCTACCCCAAAATAGCTCTCTCTTCCCTGCGGAAGAGACTCTTAGCCCAGCATGGCGTGGGGAGGTGCCTGAGCCCCCCTTCGTCAGAAAGCTGAGGACTACGCTTTATTCATCTCTTGCACAAACTCACATCTCCCTGGGTGGAGCAATGCATAATTTAGCAACCCTCAAGATGGCTTACATTCAACCTGGAATGTTCCAGCCAGGAAGGACCTGGCAATTTACCTAGAGCAACGCTTCATTTTACAGACGGGGATAAATGGAGATGCTGGGCGATGGATGGTCTGCCCAAGATGACACAGGCAGTAGCTGGGCTGAGGGCTAAAACCCTGGGGGCTGTAGCGATGATCTCTTTCTCTTGGCAATGCTGCTGTTCTCATCTGAAAAATGGCTGAGACACTCATGCCCCTGGCCAATTTTCTCTCTGTTGTTAAGGAAATCATTTCCAAGGCTCCAAGAGTTTCCAAACCAACGTGTTCACAGGCAGCTCTGGTAAAACCCTTTCCTTGTGAGTTTCTCCAGCTTCCCCTTCTGTATCATCCAGACAGCTTTGCTTTGGTGGTTTGCAACATGGACGGCCATGGTTGTTCCTATCCCTGATGCCGGGTTACACATGGGTAACTGAAGGACTTGGAGCACCGCACTTAGGATGGGGTCAGACAAAAATGCCCACCACGGTCATCTGCTTCCCACCCCTGCCCAGCGTTGGAACTCACACCCAGAAGCGCCCTCCCAGAGACGTCTGTGACATGACACAGCTCTAACATTCCTGCGGCCACGCTTCCTACACTGCCATTTTTACACCGTCTCCTCCTTGCAAGTCCTCCCCACAGTGAAGAGCTGTCTGTCTGAGGCACACAAGGTCCAAACAGCAGTGAGGGGAAGCCTGGAGCTCACAAAAAGTTGCTGGAAACTGAGCAAAGTAATTGGGGATTCGGCATATGAACAAAGGGCTGGGACGCACTGTTAAGAAAATAGCTGGGTCCATCTAGCTGGAAACAGTTTTGTTTTAGGTTATTACTATCCAAGACTGTGTCAGAGACTGAAGGCAAGTAAAGCGCTAAGAGACAGGAAATTGAATTTCAACCCCCTTCCATTTCTCCATGATTGTAATCTCTTAAATGTTCCCATTTATTTCTTGCATGAGTCATTTGGGCTGGACTCATCACAGCTCTTAGGTAGAAATTGGTCCCTAGTCATTCTTCACATACGGGATTTCTCTCTTCTAGCTAGACTCCAAGCTACTCCCGCAAAGGCCCAGGGCTTTATGTTTCCCACCAGGCCTTCTACCTAGGGCTGGACAGAGAGCGGTGCTCAGTAAGTATTTAATCGCTATGTGCTGCAGCACTAGCTCCACAGTTCTAGACTCATTTTGGCTCAAGTCAAGTCATGCCATACAGGTCCTCGTCGTATTCATATGACAAAGGGACAAAGAAGGGCTCAGGGGTTAGGGTGCTGGCCACATGCACTGGGGCTAGTGGATTGGAACCTGGCCCAAGCCTACTAAACAAACAAAAAAATGGCTGGACATTGTGGCGGGCGGCTGTAGTCCCAGCTGCAAGGGAGGCTGAGGCAGGAGAATCACTTGAGCCCAAGAGTTTGAGGTTGCTGTGAGCTGTGATGGCGCAGCACTCTACTCAGGAAACAGTAATACTCTGTCTCAAAAAAAAAGAAAAAGAAACCCACAGGTCTTCTGAAACTAAATCTAACCCTTACTAACTCCTCTTCTATCATAGGATGGAGACAGAAAATGCTGTGCTAAGACTTTTAGGTTAAAGTCAGTGAAAAGAGAAGTAGTATTAGCCCATTGTCAATCTTCGTGTCAATTTTTTAAAAGGCCAATTTAACTGATATATCATTACCTTATTACATGAATTACACAAATATTTTCATGCATTTATGTAATTGCTGAAGTCTAATGCTTTTTCTAGCAAGAGTTAAATCCCAATCACCTGTTTGTTTTGTTGGGTTTTTTGGTTTGTTTCTTTGTTTTTGTTTTTGTTTCTCACTTAGTTGCCCCAGGCTAGAGTGCTGTGGCATCAGCTTAGCTCACAGCCACCTCAAACTCCTGGGCTCAAGCTATCCTCCTGACTCCCAAGTAGTTGGGACTTCTAGGCCTCAGAAGACCTAGGATTAAGGCCTGGCTCTGTCATTCACTTGGTATAAACCTGGAGTAATCATTCTTCTATTTCTATAATAGAAATAATTTTTCTATTTTTTTTTTTTAAGTGGAGACAGGGTTTCACTCTTGCTCAGGCTGGTCTCAAACCCCTGAGCTTAAGCAATCTTCCCACCTTGGCATCCCAGAGTGCTAGGATTACAGGAGTGAGCCATTATGCCTGGCCTACAGTCACTTTATCAGAATAAAAATAGGCTTCTTTTGGCTCAGTGCCCATAGCACAGTGGTTACAGCCTCAGCCACAAACACCACAGATAGTGGGCTCGAACCCAGCAGCTAAACAATAATGACAACTGCCACAAAAGAAAAATAACCAGGCGTTGTTGTGGTGGGTGCCCGTAGTCCCAGCTACTAGGGAGGCTGAGGCAAGAGAATTGCTTAAGCCCAAGAGTTAGAGGTTGCTGTGATCTGTGGTTCCACAGCACTCTACTGAGGGTAACATAATGAAACTTCATCCCTCCTACCCCCCCCCAATGGCTTCTTTTTAGTTGAAGAAGTCAATTTGATGCCTAGTAGATGAGATAAATCTTTGTGACTTAGGTCTTACTTTTTGTTTGTTTGTTTGTTTGAGGCAGAGTGTCACTATGTCGCCTTGGGTAGAGTGCCATGGCTTCACAGCTCACAGCAACCTCCAACTCTAGGGCTTAAGTGATTGTTTTGCCTCAGCCTCCGAAGTAGCTGTGACTACAGGTACCCACTACAATGCCTGGCTATTTTGTTGTTGTTGTTACAGTTTGGCAGGGGCCAGTTTCGGACCTGCCACCGTCAGTATATGGGGCCAGCGCCCTGCCCACTGAATTACAGGAGCCACCCAATGACTGGCTATTTTGTTGTTGTTGTCATTGATGTTTAGCAGGTTCAGGCCAGGTTCAAACCTTCCAGCCCTGGGTTTATGTGGTACCCTAACCACTGAGCCATGGTCACTGAGCCAGCGAGGCCTTTTTTTTTTTTTTGAGACAGACCCTCAAGGGGTCACCCTGGATAGAGTGCTCTGGCATCACAGCTCACAGCAACCTCTAATTCCTGGGCTCAAGCGAGTCTCCTGCCTCTGCCTCCCAAGTAGCTGGGACTACAGGTGCCCACCACAACGCCCAGCCATTTTTTTTTGTTGTTGTTGCAGCCGTCATTGTTGTTTAACGGGCCGGGCTGGATTTGAACCTGCCAACTCAGGTGTACGTGGCTGGCACCTTAGCCACTTGAGCCACAGGGGCTGAGCCAGTAAGACCTTATTTTTCTCACAAATATCAACTCAAAGAGGGGTTTGAACTTTTTCAGTAACATGCATATTCATGTTCAGAGATTATGTTGTTGGGTAATATTAATGAGCATTCATTGAGAGTCTATTGGGTGCACAGCATGGTTCCAGGTGGCTTTCTAGTGTTGCCATCAACTAGCTATGGGATCACAGATGCATATTAAAGGAATCAAGATTTTTTTTTTTTTAACAACTCCTGCCTCAGGTTTATTTGTACAAATAGCACAGGAGGACCCCAGCCCCATATAGACAGCAGCCTGGAGGTCACACCAGTCCTTTTGTCCTCATGGCAGACAGAGGCCTCTACTCTGGAGCCTTCGTGGGGGCCTGGGCACCTTTGGGAGCCTGAGCTGGAACTGAAGCTGGAGCTGCAGATGAAGCAGCAGATTGGGGCTTTGTTTGATCCTTGGCCTTGGCCTTGGCTGGCAGAGCCTGAGACCTTTGGCAATGCGTGCACGTGCACCCAAGCTTTGGGTGGGCGATGCAGGCAAGTCGACTGAGATCACGGCTGCACCCTTTGGAATCTTGGTCTTAACCTCCTTGGGCTTGACAAGGGCCTTGATCGCTTCAGCACGTGCACCCACGGCCTTGGCATTGTTGGCCTGCTTCTTCTTCAGGCCCTTCTTGTTGTGCTTCTTGGCAAAGTGCATATTCCTCAGGAACTTGGGATCTACCTCCTTAAGAGATTCATATCGTTGTGATCGGGGTTTCTTGATGCCATTTCTGTGCCACTTTCAGGACTGGTTGTGTGTGGTGTTGTTCTTGGACTTGGCCATTTCTGCACCACGCCCCCTGACTGCCAAATCGCCTACGACCAGAAGAGAAAAGGTCGGAACCAACATTTTTGAATACCAACCCTGTGCCAGGAGCCTTGAAAGACACTTTACATATGCTATTATATTTAACCCTCATGACAATTTAGGATTAACAAATCAAGGACTCAGTAGAACAGAGGTCATTAACTTACTCAAAATCACACAGCTAAGAAATGGCAAAGCTGGGATTTGAATCAGAATTTAGTGACTCTAAAGCCTATATTATACCAGAGTTTCTCAATCCTAATCCATATTAGTATCACCCAAAGGCTTTTATTATCATATTAATGTCTCAGGCCAATTACATCAGAGTATCTGAGGATAGAGTCTAGAGTTTTAAAAATCTCCCTGAGCAATTATAACGTGCAACCTGGGTTAAGAAACACTAGATTAGGTGTGCTGAGCTTCAGTTTCTTCAATTATAAAAAGAGAAGGTTAAATGAACACCCCTAAAGTTCTTTCTACTTCTGTAGCCACCAGAACTATGATGACCCTGGGGTCAATTGCTGCTTGAGAAGCCCCGGCTTGTACTTGGAATAAATGGTTGTCACCTATACTGCCAATATGCTCCCAGCTTTCAAAGTAAGTGTGGGCTATAAGTGAAGCTGTTTAAATATGCGGGGATGAGGCTCACCACCTGTAGCTCAGTGGCTAGGGTGCCAGCCACATGCACTGGGGCTGGTGGGTTCGAACCCTGCCTGAGCCTGCCAAACAACAATGACAACTACAACAAGACAAAAAAGAAAAAAAACAAAAACCCAGGGATGAGACTGTAAAGCATACAATTATTTCATATATTCATATTTTCATATATATGTATATATATATAAATGTATGGATTTATATACATAAATGTGTGTATAAATCACATATACATATATAAATCAGAACAAAGATCTAGAAAGATTCTCCATGTCACTCTTCCATCTTCCTTTCCAGGTATCAACCACGGCTATTTGGTGAAATCCTTAATTCAACTACAAGTACTTTAGTGCTACTTTTCTGACTTCATCACATCAAAAAGCCTTTTGAAAAATTTCATAATCTTTGACCCAGAATTCCTCTTCAAGAAATCTGTTCTAAGCTGGTAAACTTTAAAGGAAAAAAAAAGGGTTTTAGGAAGAAAGAGATTGATTGCAGTGTTATTTAGTAGTGAATTGGAAAAGACTCATCTGTCTAAAAGTAGGGAGGGGAATGATTTATATAGCCTACCAAATGGAAAGATGGCCATTACAAATGATATTTACATATAGACTTTTAAATAATGTGGAAAAATATTAACACTTGTGCTATACTAAGGAAAGAAAAATGTAGGGACACAAAATTACAAAGAGTTCATCTATGAGTCACATTACATGGAGAAATCTCAACTATGTTTACTTTTATACAAACAAAAAAGAAGGAAAATAATATTATGCAAAGGTTAAAATATCTAATATTTACAACATTTAGAAGTGAGTTAAAACACCCCAAACATCAACTCAGTCATAAATGTTTGAAGAACAGAATATGAAGATGGTTCTGAAGCTGCCTCCATCCCTCCCTGAAGCCACAGGGAAATTCCATACAAGGTCCGAGGCCTCTGGGCTGTGTACACAGATAGGGGACTCAAAACAAGGTAGAAACAGGAAGCCACGGATCAGCTGATTTTTTTTTTTAGGAATGGGAAGCAAAGATAAATTTAAAATTAGATACTACTTTTTTTTTTTAACACAGAGTCTCACTTTCTTGCCCTCAGTAGAGTGCCATCCATGGCATCATAGCTTACAGCAACCTTAAACTCTTGGGCTCCAGCAATCCTCCTGAGTAGCTGGGACTGCAGGTGTCTGCCACAATGCTTGGCTATTTTTAGAAACCAGGTCTCCTTCTTGCTCGGGCTGGTCTCGAACTCCTGAGCTCAGGCGATCTATCCTTCTCCGACTCCCAGAGTGCTATGATGATAGGCGTGAGCCACCGCCCGACCTACATACTTCATATTCTAAGAAGTTTGTTTGTTTGTTTAAATTAAATTAGTCAAAATAAGGGATGGGTAACCAAGAAAACCCAATGGAAGGTCAATCCTACTATAACGTAGGAAGGAGTCAAGAAGGAACTGGGGTTCATCACAATGAGTTACTTAATAACAGCCACAGGGTTGATGGTCAAAGCAAGGTGAGCGTTTGCATCCGTCCAATCTATCTGTCCCATGTTGCAGAGGGTCCCCCAGGAGGCCCACTCTGCTCTGTCCTGGTGCACCTGCAGCGGAGACCCCAGCAGGCGGTCCCCTTTGCCTTCCGGGCCAGCAGAACGTGGAATTCACAGGCGGGAACCGGAACGTGCTTGGGAGCCCGAGGCCACGGGGGCGCGGCCGGGTGGGTCCCTCCACGCCCCTGCCCTGCTGTTGGCCTTCCACTCCATCCCTCCTCAAAGCCACAGCAGGAGGGGGTGACGGGGCTCTGGGTGGCGGTCGCCGCCCTCGCAGGTGCGGCCTGTGAAGTCCAGGAGCCCGCGGGGAGGCCTGGTCCGCCTCTGCGCCTCCCAGACGGTTTGTTCTGTGCTTTGATGTTTGATTTTCCTTGTTTGACAGATTGGACCTTGTACTTTTGCAAATAGTAAGTGTTTGCTCAGCAATCCAAGCGGCCCCAGAAGACGGCAGGTGTTGAGTAGCGGGCACGAGAAGTCGCATGTTCAGGATAATGGGGTCCTGGAGTCAGGAGCCCTGCAGCCCCCTCAGAGATGCAGGTGGCCGGCGCTGGACCCCAAGACCTTTTTTGTCCTCGACTCTGAAGGGAATCTGACCTTTCTCTAGGCCAAGTTTTATAATGAAGTGTGTCCTAGAACACAATTTAACGACCAGTAACTTTTGGCCATCTGAAAGCTCTCCTCATCCTTAAGAAGGACTAAATTTTTACACTCGGCGCCTATAGCTCAGCAGCTAGGGCGCCGCCGACATACACAGCAACTCGCGGGTTTGAACCTACACAGGGCCCACCAAAGAACAATGACAACTACAACCCCAAAATAGCCGGGCGTTGTGGCAGGTGCCTGTAGTCCCAGCTACTTGGGAGGCTGAGGCAAGAGACTCACTTAAGTCCAAGAGTTGGAGGTTGCTGTGAGCTGTGACGCCACGACACTCTACCCAGGGTGACAAAAGTGAGATTCTGTTTCAAAAAAAAATTCCTTGCAAATAATTTCCTCTTTGACTTTAGTACTAGGATAAAGATTGGCTATGCTTTGTTTTATCAATTAATAAAAGTTGTGACTGCCTGGGACCATTCTTTTTGCCTACACTACCATGAATCTAAATTTTCTACTCAGTTTCAAAAATACCCCTTAGTCTAGGTTTCCTAGCATAGTTCCCATCCTATATATCCCTTTCCCCTCACCTACCACCAGATATTTCTTTGTCTAAATTATTTATCCATTTTTAAAGGTACCTATATCTTCTTTTATGATTACCCTCAAAACATCCCCAAAGTGGAGAGGTACAAAATTTACTTATTCTAGATTGCCTCAAAAATGTTCTTTCAATCTACTTTAAAAAAAAGTTTTTTTGTAATTAAATCAAATTCATATGAGGGTACAATTTTTAGGTTACATAGTTCTCACTCTAGTATAAACACATATGCAATCAGTCTTGGTTTTGGAATTTGTTTGGGTGACATTCGCTTGCAAAATGTCTGACCAAAGGTCTCCCCACAATTGTATACAATGCCAGCAAGTGAGTCTCTGCCCCTCTCTCTTCAAGAAAGGGTATCTATGCCCTGTGTTGGTGGCTCCTGTCTGAAATCGCAGCACTCTGGGAATGCTACAACCAAAAAATAACCTCTGGGAGGTTCAGGTGGAGGATCCCTTGAGCTCACGAGTTTGAGACCAGCCTCAGCAAGAGTGAGAGCCCCGTCTCTAATAAAAATAGAAAAATTAGCTGGACTTGGTTGTGCTCGCCTGTAGCCCCAGCTATTCAGAAGGCTGAAGCAGGAAGGATTGCTTGAGTGCAAGAGTTTGAGGTTGGAGAGAGACTCTTCTCAAACAAACAAACAAACAAAAGGAAGGCTGTCTAGTCTAATGCATCACTGCTTTATGAGTCACTCACAAGCTTCAGTACTTTTCTGTTAGTAACTACTGACTTGTACACCTCGTAGCTGCGGGGGAGCTTCTTCGCCCTGGCCTGCAGACACCTGGTGTACTGCAGGTGCTCTGGGAAATGCTTGGGCACCGTGCTCATGATCAGTCCTTCTTCCCCCTCAAGTAGTAGCACTGATTTCCCTAATTTCTCACTGTTCAGTGAAGCCTAACATTTATGCTGCCTTTCATCCAACAGGAAAACTTTATTTCCCTAGAATTTATTTCTTCTGTCAAAGGTGTCTACCTATTGTGAAGAGAGTTATGTTTACAAAGATACCCAGAAACCAGTTGGGAAAAGCTCCTTTGGGTTCTGAGGACGTGTAGAGGAAAGGTTGGTGGAGAAGAGGAAAGGCGTGAACATTTCTTGAACCTCAGCTATGGACACTGTACCTGGTGGTGTTGGGAAAATTTGTTTAGCCTTCCCAGCAGTCCTGTCTAACACAGGCCCATTTGTACAGAATTTCCCAATGGGGAAACACACTCAGAAGGGTGAAAGGAATTGTTCAAATTATATCACTACTATCTTAGTCTTTTTTGTACCGCTATAAGAGAATACCAAAGACCAGGTAATTTATAAACAATAGAAATTTATTTCTTACAGTTCTGGAGGTTAGTAAGTGCAAGATCAGGACTGGGTCTCCACTGCAAAGATGGCACCTTGAACACTGCGTTCTCCAGACCAGAGGAAAACTATTCTTCACGTGGCAGAAGAGAGAGAACCCATTCCCATAAGCATGAAGGCAGAGCCCTCAGGAGCTACCTCCTAGTAGCCCCTACCTCCCAGCATCATTGCACTGGAGATTAAGTTTCAACCTGAATTTTGGAGGAGACAAAAACATTCAAACCATTGCAACTATGAAGTGGTGAATCCTGGGTGCTGGCCCAGTCTGATAGGTGATGTGCACTATATTTCCATTCCGTGTTCACTATAAAAACTGCCCAGAGAGAGTAAGGCTGTTAATAGGCACCCCAGCTGGGTCGGCAGAGTCCTATAGTGTAGGCAACATGCAGGGACTCCAAGGCCAGAGGGCCGAGGTTCCAACTCCAGCCCTGCCCCTTGGGCATGACTTTGGACAAATTATTTAACTCCATGGGATGCCTATTTCATCACACAAGACGGAGATAATGGTTGTCTGGAGCAAATTAGTTAATCCTGGCACAATATAAGCATTTGGCAAGTGTTAGCTATCATTATTCAATTATACCCCTCTGTTATTTTATTGCAAGATAAAAAATGTTGCCTTCTGGGCGGCACCTGTGGCTCAAAGGAGTAGGGTGCCGACCCCATATGCCAGAGGTGGCGGGTTCAAACCCAGCCCCGGCCAAAAAGTGCAAAAAAAAAAAAAAAAATGCTGCCTGCTTGCCCAAATGGTGGTGTTTTTATGTTGCCTGTCACTTGGAAATTATTCCCTGGGAATGGTAGACCTGATAATGGGGTCATATTGATACTGTGTCCTACCCTTAGAGATTCCGGTCACTTGGCCTGGGGAACAAAGGAGGTTCTAAAGGTTCCCACTCCACGGTCCCCGTATGGTCTCCCTATGAGTCCCCATTCCAGTTCCCGCCGCCTCTCCTTCCCTGGGCACCTCAGGAAGCCGTCCTTCGCCTTGATTGTGCCTCCTCTCCGCCCGCATTATCTTATCTTTCCTATCGTCAGAACCATCTTTCCCTGGTCGTATCATACACCGAAGGAGGTTTAGTTGAGGCCACAGAGACACTGTGCACCTTCCAGGTGACTTTGTGGAAGTCCGCTCTGACCCCTGACGGGACTGACTCTCCCAGAGGCAGGACTATCTGTTCCCATCTCTTTCTTAGCAGTTAACGCCCTGTGTAGTGCTCACGTCCTTCAGCAGCTGTATCTTCTTCCTGCTCACTTATCCATCCTGAGTATCTTTTGCAAATTAAGAATGTTCGCATTAAGCATTTGCCTTCAGTGTTTCTCCAAATTACATGAAACTTGTGGTCAGATGCTGTTTCCCCAGTATCGCACAATCTGTCTTTACTCTGACTCAGGAGAAATGCCAGTGTAGTTTCTGGTAGGACAAACGCCATCTATGTATCTTGGCCAATACAACTGCTCCGGGTCAAATGGGCTGCATTCTGGAAGTGCCTGAAGAAGGCAGGTGGCCCTCTGCTTCCCTAAAGGCAGAGGAGGGACAGGGAGGGTGGAGGCAGGCGGCTCCGCTGGATGATTTCTCCCAGCCAGGGCCGTGAGTCAACCTGTCCCTTTCTGCTGAGTCACCACTGAAGGCTGGGGGCAATTGTGCCAGCCGCAACCATAGAAACGGCTGCTGACTCAGAGCTGCCAGAAGGTCCAGGGAAGCCCGGGGAAGGAGTCAGGGCAAAGCCCTCACAGGCCTGTGCTTCTCAAGCCAGTACACACGCCCCCTCTGATCCCCTTCAGCCTCAGACTCTCAGAGGAACAGGTCTTAGAACACTGGAGACTAAAGGAGCCTCAGATGCCACGTCACGGCGTCCCGCCCTCCGCGCTTCTCTGTGATGTGACCTCTTAGACTAGTGGCTTTTTTTTGTTTTTCAGCTACTTGGATGAATCACACATTTTGGGCGGCCTGGCTCCATCTTTCGGTCTGATTTAAAGTTCACTTTGCACCCTCAAGCCCACGGGTCAGAGGGAGACACCCCTCGAGTCTCCTCGAAGCAGCATTTCTCTTCTATTTTCGAGGTGGTGTCATGTATAAGTAAGCGCTCCGGGACACAATCGGGAAACCAGGGCTTCCCGTTTCTGTCCCCCACCCGCTGGGGGGCATTCAGCAAGTCACACCACTGGTCGAGGCCTCATGGGGCTTGACTCTGCTTTCCCCAGAGTCCCTTCCAGTAGCCACAAGAGGGGCCTGGAGCAGATCACGGCCTCAGTTCTGGAAGTCAGCCATCCTCCGCCAGAGTTCTGGAAGGCAGCAGGGCTGGCTCTGCCTGGGGCACCTGTGGCTGGTGGCTGCGTCGTCTGTCCTCGGACTTGGTTCTCAGGAAGGTTGGGAATCCACACCTCAGGAATGCCCGGTGTTCTGCTGAGGGCGCCTTTCCTTTTCTTGGCCGGGCCTCTCGGTCTCGTCATCACAATCTAGACTAGATTGTCACATCCGTCCCTGGTCCCATGGAGGGTCAGGGGTGATTCTTGTTCCTCATGGTGTGACAGACCTCCTCCTCCAGTTAGGCCTGCCTAACCAGACCGGCTGGGGTCACTCTGTGAATGAGGACAGAGTCCTGCCTGTTCAGTGACCCTGAGGACAAGTGCTGCTCAGTGGGTGGTTGTCACTCCCCCAGGGACAGAGCAGCCAGGGGCCCCCACCTATCTCTTCAAGCCCTTCTTGTCAGGCCATCTCCTCCCCCTGAGGCCTAGCCCCGCTTTGCCAAGGACTGCTAATTCTCAGAACTTTTTCCTCTCCGCCTGAACCACAAAGGTGCTCTCTGTAAGAGAACACTCCAGGCTGCCTTTTGCTACAACCATTTCAGAATCAGTTGGCATCTAGTGTTTCCCCTAAAACAAAACAAAAACTGAGCATTTTTTTTTTCTCATCCAGCAAGAAACTTCTGCTTTTTATTTATCACGTGGCTTCACGCCCCACCCTCGCCTTTTCAGAAGGAAGTTGAATGTGAGAGTCTGTTGTAAACTCCCTGCCGCCCGCCCCGTCCGGCCCAAGCATGGACCCAGCCTCCCTGGGAGGAGGACTCCTTTTCTCCTGGGTGTGTGTTCAGCTGCGGAGGAGAGAAAAGCCTATTGTTCCTTCAGATGTGCCAGGGACGCTGTGCCAGGCAGCACGCTGGGTGTTCCTCCTAGGAGGTAGAAAACTGCCTCCCGGAAATCAGATCAGTTTATGCCCTGGGTTTTGTTTGGTTTTGTTTCTCATTTTTCCTTCTCTGCTGCACCTCATCGCCCCACCCTTAAAGCCCATATAACACTTCTTTCCTCCTGAACCCTGTGCACAGTGACTCGCCTTTTGTAAGCTGTGATGTGACTGCTCAGTTTCCGAGAGAGGGGTGCAAGCACTCATCTCCCCACCTAGGAGGCCCATGCCTGTGGTTGGGAAGGGGTGAACAAAGGCATGCTTGGCCCTGGAGGGAGGCCCGGGTGGGGCAGAGGTCTGGAACGTTGGGTCCCTTCTGCGGATGTGGGGGGGGGGGCGGTGCTTTGGGGCCTGCAATGCTTCTGGTCCCCAGTCACGGCAAGACAGAGCAGGCAACCGTGCAGTGGAGCTGTGGCCTCTGGGTTTCTGTCCGTGTCCACCGGAGTACTGAGGAGGAGCGTTACAGGAGGAGCCAGGAGATTCTGGGCTGTCCAGCCTCAGCCACCATGTGACCCTGCCTGACACTGACCCTCCCTGGGGGAGCCTCCCTTCCCTGGCCTTCCAGTGGGGCAATAACTCCTGCCCCACCTGCTGGCTTCCTGGGCCTCATGTTGTGAAGCGCAAACGCATCAGCTCTGAGGAAACACGGGGAGAAGCAAAAGCCCCTTGTGACTCAGAGGCGGTAGTGGCTGCTCTGTCTCTCCCCGCTATGCACCGCCACCCCCCACCCAATTTCCCAATGCGTCTAGTGACCGCCTGCTGTCCCCTAGTGGCCAGACTGCTCCTCCTCATTTATTTCTATTAAGTGTCTATTAAAGCCCTAAGAAAAAATGACTAATGGATGTAAATAATTAATAGTAATGGACCCGCCTGGATCATGTTTATTTTTATACCAATAATGTCATAAAATATAAATTCTAGTAATTTTTGACAGAGGAAAGGCCCAGGAAGGCACAGTGCACGATGAAGACCTGGACCCAAGGTCAGAGGCACTTCTGGGCGCACCTTCCCCATCCTGCCGCGCAGCTCCCAGCTGCTCCCCTGGGCCCGCAGGGAGGCCTCACTGCAGCCCGAGGGTGGCCGCTTGCTAGGAGTCCCGCTATTTCCCTAAGTTGATGGGGACAGGAGAAAAAGTGAAGAACCAAAGCATGTGACCATAATTTTTCCACCTTTTAAAACAGTGATTCTCAACCTTCCTAAGGCCTCTACCTTTTAATACAGTTCCTCATGTTGTGGTGACTCTCAACCATAAAATGATTTTCCTTGCTACTTCATAACTAATTTCGCTACTGTTATGAATTGTAATGTAAATATCTGATATGCAGGATGTATTTAGGTGACCCCTGTGAAAAGGGTCATTCGACCCCCAAAGGGGTCGCCACCCACAGGATGAGAACTGCTGTCTTTTAAAAACCTTTCAACCTCCTGAAGGTTACAAAACACTTGGAGAGGCTCGGCGCCTGTGGCTCAGTGGGCTAAGGCGCCAGCCACGTACACCTGAGCTGGCGGGTTCGAATCCAGCCCGGGCCTGCCAAAACAAAACAACAATGATGGCTGCAACCAAAAAACAGCCGGGCATGGTGGCGGGTGGCTGTAGTCCCAGCTACTTGGGAGGCGGAGGCAGGAGACTCGCTTGAGCCCAGGAATTGGAGGTTGCTGTGAGCTGTGATGCCACAGCACTCTATCCAAGTTGACAGCTTGAGGCTCTGTCTCAAAAAAAAAAAGTGCAAGGGGAGGCAGCAAGTGCAATGGAAAAGCTGCAGCCAGTTTTTCAGAAGATCAAGCTAAGATCAGTAATGAAGGCGGCTGCACTAAACAAACATTCTCAGTGCAGACGAAACAGTCGTATATTGGAAGATGCCATCTGGGATTTTCACAGCTAGAGAAGAGATGTCCATGCTTAGCTTCAAAGCTAAAAAAGGACAGGTTGATTATCTTGTTAGGGATTAATGTGGTTGATGAATTTAAGCTGAAGCCAATGCTCATTGACTATTCCATAAATCCATGACCCTTAAGAATTATTTCATATCTCCTCTGCCTGTGCTCTCTAAATGAAACAAAGCCTGGCTGTCAGCCTATCTGTTTATACCATGTTTGGTTGAATATTTTAAGCCCATTGTTGAGACCTACTGTGCAGAAAAAATGATTCCTCTCAAAATATTACTACTCATTGACAAGGCACCTGGTCACCCAAGAGCTCTCATGTACAAAGAGATTAATGTTATTTTCATGTCTGCTAATAAAATATCCATTTTTTAGGCTATGGAACAAGAACTCATTTTAAATTTCAAGCCTTATTATTTAAAAAATACATTTTATAAGACTTTGGTTGGCATATACTATGATTCTTCTGATGAATCTGAGCAAAGTAAATTGAAGAATCTTCCTGAAAGGATTCACCATTCTCAAAGTCATCAAGAACATTCACGATTCATGGGAGGAGGTCAAAATATCAACATTAATAAGAATTTGGAAGAAGTTGATCCTCACCTTCATGTATAACTTTAAGGATTCAAGACGTCAGTGGAGGAAGTCCCTCCAGATGGGGCGGAAATCACGAGAGAACTACAATTACAAGTGGAGCCTGAAGACATGACTGAATTGCCACAATCTCGCAATCAAACTTTAATGGATTTGGAGTTGTTTTTCATACAGAAGGGCAAAGACCTTTGAGTTCCTTGAGAGAGAATCTGCTCATGATGAAGATGCTCTGAGCATTGTTGAACTGACAACATCTGGATTTAGAACATCATAGAAAACTTAGCTGATAAAGCAGCAGCAGGGTGGGAGAAGACGGACTCTAATTTTGAAAGAAGTTCTACCATGTGTAAATGCTGTCAAACAGCATCACGTGCTACAGAGAAATCTTTTGTGAAAAGAAATGTTGCTCAATGGCAGCAAACTTCATCATTGTCTTCATTTAAGAAACTGCCACAGCTAGCCCAATCACCCTGATCTGTCACTTGCCATCAACATCAAGGCAAGGCCTTCCACCCACAAAAAGATTATGTCTCCCTGAAGTCTCAGATGACTATTAGCACTTTTTAGCATTGAAGTGTCTTTTCCTTAATATGTTACTTTGTTTTTTAAGACATAATGCTCCTGTCCACTTATGTCTTACTATATAATCTGGGAAATTCCAAAAATCAACTTTATTGCAATATTCACTTTATTGCAGTGAGTCTGTAACTGAATCCACAATATCTCTGAGGTATGCCTGTACTTACCAAAACAAGTGTCTCAGAACACCTCTAATACCCTTAACTACATGCAATGCATTGCAAAGTATTCTAGCCTAGCTAGTCTATTTCACTTTTTTAATCCTGGTCACAGCCCATTAAAATGATACCGCCAACCACTAATGGGTCATGATCATAGATTTAAAAACACAAATGTATTCCAACCCCTGTGGTCCACAGATAAGAAAAGCTAAGACTCGGAGAGGTTACATCCAAGGTCAAAACGCTACTTCTTGGAAGAACTGGGACTAGCTCAGAGCAAGGTAAATGTTGGCTGTTTTTATTAGTCTAATAATTGGAATTCAACTCAACTAATGCCTCCCCTATAAATTCTTCCTTAATCTCCCCAGTCAGAATTCATGTCTACCCGCTGCTTCCCTTCTCCACACTGTCCAGGGTACCATTATCTGTATCTTAGATTTTTTTTAATACCCCAAGACCAGATACCCTGAAGTGATGAGCTTACAAACCCAAACAGGTAGGCAAAGCTTAACTCCACCTGAATCCTGATATATACAATTTCTCAAAAACACTGATGGTAGCTGGGTTGATTTGGAAGATCTTGAAGAAGTGGGTGATCCAGCCCTATCCAGACAGTATAAATCCCTCGGGGCCCTAAGGAAAGACTCACATTTAACAACTAAAGGGCAGCCTCTCTCCTATGGCCTTTCTTATAGATTCAAAGATGACACGTCCAGAGGTCCTGCTTTCTCATCAATTTCAGTCTCACTTTGGGTGCACACAGTGAAGGGGTGAAGGAGGTACACAGAGTGTGGGGACACCACAGCAAGTGCACCCCAAACGCCTATTCCACCTCCCACCTTAGCACTTGGGGCTCCCCACATTCCTGCAACTCTAACCCATGGCCTTGCTCTGCAGTCTTAGCAGGCCCCACCTCTGTGGCTTTCACAAAACCATGGAGATCAAACCCAATTCCTACCAGAAAAACCATCCATCCTCTGCTTAAACCTCAGAGATCTTATATATGTGTTCTAGGTCTCTAAGCTCAGTTTCACACACCAGCCTAAAGTTTATCTTCATAAAACTTAAATCACTTTAGGCTATTTCCAGTGTCTCTCTACACCATGGCATCCAATGGGGCTTGACAAACTAATAGGCAGGCACCTGTTTTTATAAATAAAGTTTTATTGGAACATAACTGCAACCATTTGTTTACCTATTGTCTGTGGCGGCTGAATAATACTGCATTGTATGGACACACCACATTGTTATCCACTCATCTACTGATGGGCACCTGGGCTGTTACCACCTGCTGGTGATTGTGAATAGGGCTTCAGCCTGCCTCACCCTGAGTCCAGTCTCATCCTGCACCACATGCCTTGCTCCCCCTCCCAGGGGTCTTCTGTCTATTGTCCCAGTGTGTCCTGCTTCCCTCAACCCTCACCTAAGAGGAGCCATGGGTGTAAAATACACACTGGATGTCAAAGACTTCGTATAGAAATAATGCAAACTATCTCAGTAATTATATATATATATATATATATATATATTTTTTTTTTTTTTTTTTTTTTGTAGAGACAGAGTCACTTTATCACCCTTGGTAGAGTGCTGTGGTGACACAGCTCACAGCAACCTCCAACTCCCGGGCTTAGGTGATTCTCTTGCCTCAGCCTCCCAAGTAGCTGGGACTATTGATTCTATGTTATTAGGATCATATTTTTGATACAGTGACTTAAATGACATATAAAAATTAATGTCACTTTATCCTGTTAATTCTTTTTAATGTGGCTACTAGAAAATTTAAGGTTAATGTATATACCTCATATCCTATTTCTAGGGGCAGCGCTAGACTGGATTGTTCTACAGAGGTCAGCAAACTTTTCCTGTAAAGGACCCAGAGAGTAAATATGTTTGGCTTTGGGGCCATATTCAACTCTCCCACTGTCACACCAAAGTAGCCATAGACAATACTTAAAGGAATGAACACAGGTATGTTCCAATGCATTTTATTTGCAAAAACAGGTGGGGTGTCAGATCCAGACCCTAGGGCATAGTTTGCCAAACCATGCTCTAAATCAGTGATTTTCAACACTGATGTGCCAGGAGAGGATCGTAGGTATGTCATGAAAATGTTTAAAGATTGTTAATTAAATTATTTTCAAAAGACGTTCAAAGCACCATAAGTATTTTCTTTTCCTTACTCTTTAATTTTTTTGATCAACATAATTTAAGTGTGTGCAGAAGTTTAACTATAGGTTCAAGTGTGCTGTGAGATTAAAAAAAAAAAAAGGTTGAAAACACTGATTTAGAAGGAAAATAGTATTTTTTCGTTTTGTTTTTTGAGACAGAGTCTCACTCTGTCACCCTGGGTAGAGTACCATGTCATCGTCACAGCTCACAGCAACCATAATGTCTTGGACTCAAGTGATCCTCTTGCTTCAGCATCCCAAGTAGCTGGGACTACAGGCCCGCCACAATGCCCTGCTAGTTTTTCTATTTTTAGGCTAGTTTTTTGATTTTTAGTAGAGATAGTGTCTTGCTCTTGCTCAGGCTGGTCTCAAATTCCAGAGCTCAAGCAATCCAACTGCCTCGATCTCCCAGAGTGTTAGGATTACAGGCGTGAACCATTGCACCTGGCCTTAAAGTATTTCTTAAATAGCCAATTCTGGAAAATTCCATTTTATTAATTGTCTCAGAACCCTCGGTGAAAAGCCACCCTTCATTCAACTCAAGTCAGGAACACTGGACTCGAGTTCCCCGCTTGCCTGGCCCAGAACTCCTGGGCACATGAGGCACCCAGCCTTCCACACCAGCCTCACCCAGCCCTGGGCCCCCACCAGCTGCACTCACTTGGGTGTGTGGGCCTCGTCCACACGGTGACCCAGCTGGAACTCATGGGATTTGCTCCGATGCAGCGCTGTGAACCCTGGGATCAAGTGTATCAGCTTTCTGGAGGAGGGTGGCGGGGTCCCAGGAGGCTTCAGTTTGTTCTTCCTCCTCATGGGCGGCGTGCCCGGTGGCGTCACGGTGGTGACAATATTGGGGGTGCGAGGTGGCGTGCGGACGGCATGCCGCTGCCGAGGAGATGGGGGCAGGGAACGGTGGCCCGACTCCAGTGGCGGTGGTGGGCACAAACCAGGGTAGGCATCCACAGTGAGCCTGTCCACGTGAGTGTACACGGGGGCCCCAGGAGTAGGGCTGGTGTGACAAAAGTGCTGGACACACTTGGACTGGACCCTGGGGCTCTGGGAGAGGTGGGTGCGGATCCACGGGGTGGGCTCTGCAGGGCACACGGGAGTGTTCTCCTTCCCCGTCTCCGTGGTGGGCCACTGGATGGTCCAGTCTTGTTTGGAAAGGTTGCCTCCTGAGTTGGAACAAAGCAGAGAGACAATAGATAAGGCTTAAGGAAGTTCAACCACACGCCTATTACATCATAAAAGTGTTATCGTTGTTGGTTTATCAGAGTCTCGCTCTGTTGCACAGGCTAGAGTGCAGTTATGTCTCAGCTCGCTACAGTCTCAAACTCCTGGGCTCAAGGGATCCTCCTGCCTCAGCCTCCCAAGTAGTTGGGACTATAGGCATGTGTCATCACTCCTGGCTATTCCTATTTTCAGCAGACATAGAGTCTTCTCTTGCTCAGGATAGTTTTGAACTCCTGGCCTCAAGCCAGCCTCCCACTGTGGCCTCCCAAAGTGCTGGGATTACAGTTGTGAGTCAACGTACCTGGCAAAGCATTGCACGTTCTATCAAGTGCACATTACATCACATCCACAGGACATCATAAGCTCATTTACATTGATCTAACCATGTCCAATTGGCCTCTCCAAAAAGAAAATTGAATTCCTTTATTAACCTGGTTATCCTACCCTCCATTCAGCATCCATGCCTTCTACCACCCTATGGCTGGGGACTCACAGCACAAATGCCCAGAAAAGCAAAGACGTTAATTCCTACCTTTTGAGTTTCATAAAGTCCCAGTTCCAACAGTTTCAAAGAGATTTAAGGGATTTTCAGGGATAAGTTTCCTCTTATAGGGAAATTTTGATACCTCACCCCCATGCGAGACCCACAAATTCCAGGGAAGTCAAGTTCACCCTTCGGCCTCCCCAGCCACTTGTTTGGCCTCTGTATACGTCTTCCCTGTCTACGCCCCCAAGTGTTTCATTCATCCCACATTTTCTTAATGTTGACTATGTGCCAAGTACAGTGGTTGGAAAAGGTACAGCAATAACTGAGACAAGACTCTGGTCCCCTACACTTAGGTTCTGCCAAAGTAGAGACTTGACAGACAAGAAAACACACTCACTGAAGGATTTCAGATGGTAGTTAGACAGAATAATGTAATAAAATGAATCCGTGCAGTGGCGAACGCCAAGTATTGATCCCTGCAAAATCCTGAATCTCCAGAGAATTATGCTGAGCAAAAAAAGCCAATCCCAAAAGGCTATGCATTGTGTGACTCTGTGTATGTAATAGTTTTGAAATGATAACGTTTTAGAAATGGAGGATACCTTGGTGGTTGTCGGAGACTAGGGATGGGGACAAGTTGGCGGGAGGGATGTGGGAGTGGCTATATAATAGCAATACAAAGAAAGGATCCTGGGGGTGTTGGAGCTCTCCAGTATTTCACTGTGGTGGTGAAGTAGACGCATAAACCTGCACAGGTGATAAAATGGCAAAGAACTGAATCCCAGACCACACACAAGTGCAAGGGAAACTGGGGAAATCGGAATAACATCACTGTATTCTTTCGGTATCGATATTTTGGTTGTGATATTGCACCGTGCAAAACATTACCATGGGGAAGAAGTAGGCAAAGGTCTCTCCATATTATGTCTTACAACTTCATGTCAGTCTAAAATTATCTTAATTAAAAGGGTCAATCAATAAATTAAAATAAACTATAAGAGTGTGGGAGGCCTCCTTTAAGAGGATGACCAGGGAAGGCCACCTAAGGAAGTGACATTTTAGCTGTACCTAAAGGACAAGACGGAAATCACACACCACGCGCCAAGGACACAGCACACCAGGTGGGGGGACGCCAAGAGCAAAGGTCTCCAAGTAGGAAGGACTTCTCTTTGTTTGTTTATTGAAGTCTTCCAACAGTTTTTAGAAAGAACAAGAATTTTTTTTTTCAATTCTCCACTATCATGAACACAAAGTGAGGGTTTTCAGCCCTGGTATAAGCTAAGTGGAAAAAAAGAGGAAAGAAACTTAAGAGAGAGGCTATATTGACAGTGCAAACACAAATTCAGTCTAAAGAGACAGCCCCTCAGGCAATGATGTGCAGCCTTTCTGCATCCCCCATGGTAAAAAATGTAAACGGTACCGAATACACAGCCTTCAAAACGTCCACTTTCCTAGGCCCCTTTCTCTGGTGCCTTTGTGAAGGTGGTGTTCCCAATGTGGGAAAGCCATGGGCTGACCAGCTCAGAGAGAGGCTGAAGGTACAGATAAGGGTGCCTGTGTGCCAAAGTGCAGTTTGGATTTTACACCAAGTTCAGTGGGAAGCCATTGAGGGTTTTGAGGAAGAGGAGACACCTGATCCAATGTTCACTTCTCAAAGATCATTCAGGCGGCTGCAGGGAAAAGTTGAGCTTAATTAAAGGGTATCCCAGAAATGATGCAAGAGGTGACGCCAGCCCTGACTTGGGTGGTGGCAGCAGAGATGGAGAGAAGCCAGCCAGGCGTCAATGGAGGAAGAAGAGCTGGAAGGCCCCAGAGGCAGGTAACCACGCAGGCACTCTGTCATGGCCAAGGAAGGAGATTTGGGCAGAAAGAAATTCCAACTTGTTGCCGACTAGCAATAACAATAATAACTGCTATAATGACCGTAACAAGAGCTAATTTATAGAGCATTTGATGGTTTACAAAGTGCTTGCACAAGTGCTGACTCACTGTCCCATTTTTAATTAAAACAACTCATTTTGTTATTATGAGTTCATTACAGAAAAATTAGAAAATTCAGATTAAGGAAAAAGGCAATGCTGTTTTACAGTCTAGCCATCGTCCCTATTAATGTTTGGCCATGGAGCCTTCCAGATGGTTTGCTATGCATATGGGGGAGGCTTTTTCTTTATTTTTGTTATTTAGAAAATAAAATACCATTAAAACCTTATTTAATGGTTCACCGTCTGCTTTCTTCACTTGCTATATTGGGTCTGTTTAACATCTTAAATTTTGTTCCTCTGTCCAAAGTGCTACTTTGAACTCTATGTTGTAGATAAGGAAATGAAAGCAGAGACGAAGAAGTGCCCAAGGTCACAAGGGTGATGGTAACTTGCAGATGGGATTCAAACCCAGGACCTCAGCCACATCGACAACCAGAGCACCGCAGGGCAGAGAGCTGGCACTTGCATTTGCCCAAGACCACAGACCACCAGGGATCATTCAAATAGTTACAGATGCTGCAGCCAGTGACATGTCACCAGCGTCTCTCTTTTCCCTCCTCCTAGACTTGCCAGAACATTGTATCAAAGTCACCATCCCTACAATATCCACTCCCAAATATTTACACATACACATTAACATGGTGATTAAGGGAGTTGACTCTGGAGTAAAAAGACATGGGCTTCAATTCTACCTCACCCCTCCCTGGCTGTGCAACCTTGGGCACTCACCTAACCTCTCTGAGTCTCACGTTATCACCTACCTCAGGGACTACTGTGACCACACAAGTAATGTGCTCAGTACATTACTGAAGGGTCAACACACAGCAGACTCTTCCTAAGTGTTGTACTCCTGTTGCAATTCTCAGCCCTGCAGTAATGTGTCAGCATCTCTTATTTAAGGAGCGTGTATTGTGTATCATCACCCTTTATACAGCAAAGAAGTTGACGTGTAGCTGACGCTAGGTAACTCTGCAAGCTGGGGAACGTCAGTCTCTCCATCAGCTCTGGAGTGAAGTATTTGCTCAGTCACTACAATCTCATTGTCAAGTAAAACATGTGTAAGAAAGTGCATCTATTTTGTTACTGCCTTAAACAGACACTCTACTACAAAGCCACAAAGAAGTACTTTGGGCCTTGTCACTATAAGCTGCTGCTCTCTGCCACCCACACCGTGAGGGAAGTGGAAAGAATATGGGATGGGGAATCAGAAGAACCTGACTAAGAATTCTGGTTCCACCACTGACCAGCTCTGTGACCTTGGGCAAGCTGCTTAACCTCCCTGAGCTTCGGTTTTGAGGTCTGTCATATAGGAATGGTGACAGCCTTGTCGGAGGATTAAATGTGTTCATCCTCCGTCAATTTATTTCACAAATATTTGAAACCTCCACATGTCAGACAGTGTGACAGAGCGATGGATAAAACAGAAATCCCTGTCCTCACGGAGCTCACATTCTTAGCAGGGAAACGAGGAGAAAGGGGGGTAAATGATAAATGACATACTAAATTTATCATATATTATCTATAACACATCAGCAACAAAAGCTACAGAGGGGAAAAGCATGGTATGGGGACCGAAAAAAAGTGCTAGGGGACTACTTTAATTAGAAAAAGATAAGGCATACCAATATGAATCTAATAGAAAAACAACTACCTGCCCATACAGGAGAATAACACAAGTATATTCAAGTGGGAGGGAGGGTACGCTCTCACCCGAGGGGCACACTGTGGGGGTTTTCAGCACACCCTTGGATGAAGGGCTCAACAGCCTCAACTACAACTTGAACTTTGCCTTAGAAATGCAAACAATGGAAGCTCATCATTTGTTCCCTCATATTAATCTGAATTTTAAAAAATAATTTTAAAAAAGAAAAGGATGAGGAGGTGACAGTGGATGTTTGAGCAAATATCACAGTAAGTGAGGCACAAATGAATGAGATAAAGTGAGTTGAACCATCAGACAGCACCTGGACCTCCATGACGACGACGCAGGCAGATGGGCAGGTGAGCTGAAACCTCTCTTCTGGATGCCTTGTGACTCTCCTATTTGTCCCCAGGCATTCACTGTGCCAGCCCCTGCCCTCAAGATACTCCTGGTCTCACTGAAAAGATCAACAAACAGGTAAACTCTTGCCACAATCCCATTTCCGGGTATAGACCCCAAGGATTGAAAGCAGGGACTTGAATGCTTATGCACACAGAGCGGCACAACCACCAAAAGGTGGAAACAAGCCCAGTGTCCATCAAGTGAGGAACAGGTGAACAAAATGTGTGCTACGTCCATATGGTGGAATATTATTCAGTCATCAGAAGGAATGGAGTTCTGATTCATGCTGTAATGTGGGTGAACCTCAAAAACATGCCAAGTGAGAGAAGCCAGTCACAAAAGGTCACATATCATACAATCCCAAAAAGGCAAGTTTACAGAGACAGAGCACAGGTCAGTGGTCGCCAGGGTCTGAGGCAGGGAGAACAGGGATGATTGTCAATAGCAGAGGGTTTTCTTTGGGGCGCTGACAATGGCTTGGAACTAGACAGAGGTGGCGGTCACACACCATTGTGAATGCACCAAGTGCCATGGGATGGTTCACTTTAAGATGATTAACCGTGTGTTATGTGAATTTCCCTTCAATATGACAAATCAATAAGTACTCACAATACCGAACACAGGTCCTATGCTAGAGAAAGTGCAGTGGTGTGGGGACACGGGAGAGGAACCCTGCTGGCTGGGGAAGGGTAGGAAAAGGCAGCCTGGAAGATGAGGCACCTGAACTAGAACTTGAGAGCGGACAAGCTCCTAGGAAAGGTATCAGAGTGGAGGGTGATGGAGGAGAGATGGGGACACAAAGAACAGAGACAAGGAACACGTGAGTCTGGAGGACTGTAAGTAGCTCAGCGTGGCTGGAGTTATTTTGGGGGAAAAGATACGTGAGCCAAGGCTGGATGGAGGGGAGGGAGGACCACCCAGGGATTTGCTCTCCTAAGTGAAGGGGATGCTGGGAGCTAAGGATCAAAGTAACCAGTCCTCTGCAGCTGCTTTCCAAGGAGGGAGGTGGCCTCTGCAGAACTCCTGAGAACTGATGGCATCGGGTCTGGCAAGCTCAAGGCATGGCAAGGGAGGGGCTGGCTCTCCCAAAGGGCAAATGCTGGAATCCTGATGGGAAACGGTGACTAAGCATCCACCCACCACATCACTGTGGAATGCCAGTGGCTGACCACACGTGGGAAGCGGCTGGTGCTGCCTCGATCGTGTGGCTGGAAAGTCACGCAGCTCACTGGATGGGTCCCTTTCCCAGAGTTTGCCATCAAGTCCTCCTGGAGCCCAGTGTGCTGGCCCAGGTGCAGAGGACAGTGGGGGAGGGGCGAACACCTGCCACTCCTCATGTCCCCGTGTCATCACAGCTGTCCTAGAAACCCCCGGACACAGGCTGTCCAGGCACCTGTCTTTGCTACTCAGCAAGACTCCTGCATGCAGAGGAAGGGTACAATCAGCTGAACACTGTGGAAAGGCCTCTCTGACCACGGCGTGGAGAAAGGATAGGACGCAGCCACGGTGGCTGCAGGAGCCAACCTGCGGCTCCTAGAGCATCTGGATGGGCGGTAGTGAGGACGTGAGGCTGTGGGCAGGGCCGTGGCGAGGACGTGGGCAGGGCTGTGACGAGGACGTGGGCAGGGCCGTGGCGAGGACGCGGGCAGGGCCGTGACGAGGACGCGGGCAGGGCCGTGGTGAGGACGCGGGCAGGGCCGTGGTGAGGACGTGGGCAGGGTCGTGGTGAGGACATGGTCAGGGCTGTGGCAGGGGAGATGGATACAGGTGGACAGATTGGATAGAAGAGGAGAAAGAGGAAAAAAGAGCTAATATTTATTGAGAATTTACATGTAAAAAACTGTATGTCTACACAACCATCCATCAAAGTAGGCAAAAATTACTCGATTTTATGGACAAGAAAACTGAGGCACAGCGAGGTCAAATGGCTTGCACAAGGCCACACAGCTGGGAAGAAGGTCAGCCGAGAGGTAAGCCCACATCACAAAATCCCGACTCTGTAGAGGCTGGCGTGGATGCCAAGAGAAAGGGACACCTTTGCACTGCTGGTGGGACGGCAAACTAATACAACCTCTATGGAAAGAAGCATGGAGAATTCTCAAAGAACGAAAAGTTGACCTTCCGTTTGATCCTACAATCCCCATTACTAGGTATCTACCCTGAAGAAAAAAAGCATTTATTACAAAGACATTTGTATTTGTACTAGAACGTTTATTGCAGCTCAATTCACAATTGGCAAGACGTGGAAGTAACCCAAATGCCCATCAACCCATAAATGGATTAACAAACCGTGGTATATGTGTACCGTGGAGTCCTTTTCAACCATAAGAAAAGATGAAGATTTTACGTCTTTTGTATTTACCTGGGTAGAGCTGAAATACACTCTTAGTAAAGTATCACAAGAATGGGGGGAGGAAAGTAACCAATGTACTCAACACTAATATGAAACTCATATATAAACAACTACATACCCACTCAAAAGAAAAACACTAGTCTAGCAAGGGGACGGGGAGAAGACCGAGAGGGGAGAGCAGAGGAGGGTGACTGGGAAATTCTCACCTGATGTGCACAGTGTGTTCAGCCCACCCCTGGGTGAAGGGCTCAACTACAACTTGAACTTTACCTTAGAAATGAAAACAATGTAACCTAAACGTTTGTACCCTAATATCAATCTGAAATTTAAAAGAAAAGGACAGCTGGGGTTTGGGTCCACACTGTACCCTTACCCAGGATACCCAGCCCAGGCCACGCACAGCGGCAGGAAACGCAGGGAAGGAAGCCAAAGCACGGAGAA
>CAUYON010124172.1:0-16628 GCA_963573935.1 Arctocebus calabarensis | reverse complement strand
GTGTGGAGAGTTAAGGTAATTGACATAAACAGGTGTGGAGAGTTCAGGTAATTACATATGAGGGCTGCCTGCATAAGGAATGCCACGTGCTCTCCTCACGTGTTCTTTCCCCACACTCAAGAAGAACTACTAAGCATCAATGTTTAACACATGCTTACTAGTGAGGGACCAACCTTATCTTATTTCGGAACACTGAGTTACTTGGGGGATTGCCAAGAGATTGTCCCCCAAGTCAGGAAACATCTCTAGGTTTGCCAAGAGACTGTCCTGTTCTCAACATTTCCTTTTAATGTGATAAGAATCAGTAACTGTCCTTTGCAAGCATGGTGTCCAGTCCTCTACAGTATATACAGTATTCTCCCTTAACCACAGGGGATGGGCCCTAAGTCCCCTAGTGGATGCCTGAAATAGTGGATAGTACCAAGCCCTATATGTTTTCTCAATCTGATAACTGAGCAGTCTACTAATTGACTCATGGGTGGGCAGGGTTGGTGGCATGGATCTGCTGGACCCAGCCCTATCATGCTATCCAGAATGGCACACAATTGAAAATTTATGAATTCTTTATATATATTATTTTATTATGAATTCTTTATTCCTGGAATTTTCCATTTAGTATTTTTGGACCATGATTGACCTTGGGTAGCTGAAACCAGGAAACATGAAACCACTGATAAGGTGGGGAGAGGGGGAACTACTAACTAGCATTTCCTATATACCTTAAAATCGTAAAAGGTGATATTGTAGTATATTGGTTAAGTAAATTTGGCAACAGGAACAAAACCATAAATACCGGGCATCCTAAACATTAGTAATTCATTACTGGATGAAATTAAACTTTTGAGAGCATGAGAAAGCATAGTCCAACTATAGGATTAAGAACAGAAAGAGAGTTAGTGTGCTGATATTTCAGGGAATACAAGTCATACAGTATTTGATTAGTTTTCTTGTTTTATCTTTATTGTGGGAGAAAATAAGGTTGTATATGCATTGAAAAATGTCCATTGGAACCGTATTTTACATAATAGTGCATAAAATGTACATGATGCTGACAAAAATTAGTTTTATAACCTATAATAGATGTAACTTTCACAGAATTATATGGATAAAATAAAATACTGGTGCCAATAAAAAATGCAGAATTTTTTAAAGTAACAAAAATTTTTTTAATTTTATAAATGGAATTAAAATGCAAAGACTTGATATATAAAAAATAAGTGAAAAAATCTGCATGCTAGAAAGAAATTTTATAATTTGAACTCTTAATATTTCAATAATCTTGGATTATATTATATTTTTGTAAAATACTTGGCTTTTTCAAATGATACAAATATCTGCTTTCATCTAATGAGAACATATACTTCAGCCTGAAAAATATCTTTTTCTGTTACTAGATTCTCCTTTGACCATGACTGTTCTTGTTTAGATCACCATTTACCCTTCTATCATGACTTTATTTAAAAATTTTTCCATAGAGTACTGATTCATTATTATATGAGACTCTTTATTTATTTTTATTTTCATAATTCTTTTTTTAAATATCAGATTAATATATGGGTACAAATGATTAGGTTACACATTGTCTGCAATTCTTAGCTATAGTTCAAGTTGTAGTTGAGCCCTTCACCCAGGAGGAATGCAATATACCCCTACATTGTGCCCATTAGGTGACAACTCATCAAACTCCCCCCCTTTTCCTTCCTTCTCTTTCCCCTCCCCCTGCTTGAATATAATTGTGTTTTTTTCCTTGTATAAGCATGTAGTTGTTCATTCACTTGTTTCGTATTAGTATTGAGTACATCAGATGCTTGCTTTCCTTTTCTTGTGATACTTTACCAAGGATATTCTCCAAATCCATCCAGGTAAATACAAAAGATATAAGTCTCCATCTTTCTTTATGGCTGAATAGTATTCCATGGTATACATATACCATAGTTTATTTATCCATTTTAGAGTTGATGGTCACATAAGTTGCTTCTGCATCTTGGCGATTGTGAATTGAGCTACAGTAAACATTCTTGAGTAATGCCCCCAAAGTACAGGCAACCAAAGCAAAATTTGACAAATGGGATTACATCAAGCTAAAAAGCTTCTGCAAAGTAAAAGAAACAATCAACAAAGTGAAGAGACAAGCAACAGAATGGGAGAAAATATTTTCAAACTACCTATCGGACAAGGGATTAATGACTAGAATACATAAGGAGCTCAAACATCTCAATAGGAAACTAATAATCTGATGAACAAATGGGTATAAGCTCTGAATAGATGTTTCTCAAAAGAAGAAATACAAATGGCCATCAAGAATATGAAAAAAATGCTCAACAACACTAGTTATCAGAGAAGTGCAAATTAAAACTACAATATCATTATATTTCAGCTATTATGGGGATAAAATGGCTTTAATCAAAAAGACAGACAGTAACAACTGCTGGTGAGGATATGGAGAAAGGGGCACCTGTGCATATTGTGGGTAGGAGTGAAAATTGCAGCAGCTACTATGGAGAACAGTATGGAGGTTCTTCACAAAACTAAAAATAGAACTACCATATGACCCAGCAATCCCACTGGTGGTATTTATCCAGAAGAAAGGAAATACATATATCCAAAAGATAACTGAATTCCCATGTTTACTGTAGCCCTGTGCAATAGCCAAGATTTAGAATCAACCTAAGTGTCCATCAACAGATGAATAAATAAAGAAAATATAGTACATATACACAACAGACTAATATTTAGCCATAAAAAGAATAAAATCTTGTCATTTGCAACAATGTGGATGGAGCCAGAGAACATTATGTTAAGTTAAATAAGTCAAACACAGAGAGACAAATGGCTCATGTTGTCACATGCGGGAGCTAAATATGAAAACAATTGCTTTCACAGAGACAGAGAGTGGAATGATGATTACTAGAGGCTGGAAAGAGTAGCAGGCAGGGAAGTGGGGATGGCTAATGGGTAGAAAAATATGGTTAGATGGATAGAAAAAACAGTGTTTGACAGCAAAACAAAGTGACTATGGTCAACAATGAGTTATGGTGTACCTCAAAATAGTTAAGAGAGTGGAATTGGGATGTTCTTAACACAAAGAAATGATAAATGCTTGAAGTGATGGACACTCCAATTACCATGATTTTGTTATTACACATTGTCTGCCTGTAATCAAAACATCAAGTGTACCCTGTAAGTATATACAACTGTTATGTACTCCTAACAATTAAAAATAAAAAATTTTAAAAAGATACCATCATATTTTTCCGGTAATTTATAGGTTTTCCTTCTAAAAATAAACCAGTGGCCAAAGTAGGCTCTTTGCAACTCTACTGTTATCATGAAGCACTGACATAAGCTAAGAATATAGTAATAGGAGGACCAGAGGCACTGATGTTGAAAAGTTTACAAGAGACAGTTACAGAATATCCTTGTGCACATTACTTCATTAGTTTCACACAAATCCCAGTGGTGAAAATGACAAGAGAAATCAAGTCCCCAAGTGTCTGATTTTTCTAAGGTCAGAGTTAGAATAGAACTGAACCCAGGTAGAATTTGCTATATTTTTGAGAGCTGTGCTAGGGGCTGCATCAGAGTAGATCAAGGTAAGGTTTCCTGAAAACGAGTCCATGGGATAATCCACAGAATCCTTTCTAATTGCTATATCTATCCTTGGTTTGGGTTAGAAAATTCAGGGAAAGAACCTACTGACAAAATCCACTTTGCTTATTCTTTCACCTTCCTGCATAAAGTCATAGACTTTTAATGTTCAAAAACTTAGGGGGGGCATTTGTTTCATCATGTCTGTCAAACAAGAACTCAAGTTCAATCTCATATAGGATATTGTTTTCCTAGTCATCCATCCTGCATTTGAATATCCACATTTCTTAAGAAGAAAGTTCATTCCAGTTTTAGATAACTCCAATTGTTAGAACTTTTACCTTGTGTTAATTAAAATCTACTTCCCTGGGACTTCAAGTGCTCTGAAGCAATCAGCCTTTCCCTTACTGTGGCTTTGACTTTGATGCGCTGTGAAACCCTTTCTGACCATATTTGTTCTACTCTTTTCAATGTGAAGATCAAGCTCCTTGTGAGAGGAGAAAGAAGCAAAATCAAAGCTAAATAGCTTTACTTTATGTCCTTATACAAGCAGGAAGGCTATTTTTTCCTTGTTTATTATCCTTATTTGTACACCATGTTTAACAAAGTTTGTTGTTCCTAGTGCTTTTGTATAGACCAAGGTGTGCCAGGGCCATTATTTTCGTATGTTAAGAAAATCAAATGATTCTTCCTTTGTCCTCTTTGAGTGATAGGGTTCACTCCTCTTTTAATTGCAATAAGTAATGCATAATTTTTGCATTATTTTTAAAGTCACACTAAACTTTAACATACTCTGTAGCTCATGATAGGTGCATCAAATTACAGTCTCACAAGTACAACAAATGCATTTGTGGTTCTATACTTCAGGGGCAGTATTATTTAACCTTTGCTGAATGAGACTCAGGAGATCTGACTGAGATCCTGACCTTGGGAATGTCTAAAACTCAGTGACTTTGGCATTCGTATTTATGTCTTTTGAGGAGAGTAATCATTAGGTAGATGCATATTTTATGACTTATTGAAAATTGTCATTTTAAACATTTATTACGTGGTTATGAAGTAGACCTTTTTATATGCTGGATATATGTAGCATTTTCCCTTTTAGCAAACTACATCTTAAATTATGTTCGCTTCACAGGTCACAAACTCATTCATCACAATATGGGACCTGGCACCATTTGCAGTTAGCCATATCTGACTTAATTTTCATCTCTTAATACATTTGTTAGCTTATGAAACTCTTAGCATGACATATATAACTTAAAATTGCCCTGATCAAATAGCTACTGATCAGAATACTAATTCCCATATTTCTTCTTAACCATAACTATTTTGTTTTCTGTTTAATATAAGGAAAATAGTAATGAAAATTTGCATTTGTATGTCAGTTCACAGTTTAAAATTAACTTTCATATACATCTGGTCCTCCTCAACCACCATGATAAGCAGGGCTGGTATTGCTAATCTCCATGTTTAGAAGGAAACTGAAGCTTAGGAAAAAATAAAATAAATGAAGGAGAACTAGCCTTTAATCCTTTTGAAAGATTTCCTATTATTACAATAGGGATTAGCACTAGAATAACACTATTTTCAAGGACTGTTCTAAGTGCTTGGCATACTCATTTCCTCCCTGAAGCCAGAGAAGTGGCCTGAAAGATGGAGTCAAAGAAGCTAGGCTCAAGCAGTACAACTGACCTAGTTTGCTCAGCCTTCCCCACATACTTTCCATGATTATTTAGCTAAGGTTTCCATGATTGTGAGGATATTTACCTTTTAAACAAGATAATCAAAGAGACTTAAGGATGCAGTCATGCATAGACAATTAGTATTGTGATATTGGTAAAGGTTACCTTGATGATATGATGTTTTCTTTAATGATTCTCTTAGTATTTTGTTAAAGTAAAAATTACCTTTCTGTTTTTTAAACATTTTACATTGTTAGAATGAAGACTACTTTGATGTTGCCTCCTGTCAGATAAAGTTAAAATTTTCTATGTTTGGAATCCCATTATAAAAACTATTAGATTTGTAACTGAGGCAGAACAGAATTGAGAGATTACTCTTGCTGTCTCTAGAATTGCTGGCCTTCTGATAATAAAGCTCCCTGGACCTAATCACCATCTCTGCATCTGGCTGATAGTGATAGGCAACCAGAACTCTCTTTGTCCGGTAACATCACAACTATCGATGACATAGATATTATTATTATCATTTCCATTTTCCAGAAAGAGAAATTGGGGTACAAAGTCAAGTTGCTATTTAGTGGCAGAACTTGTCTGTGGAGTCCATAGACTTTTTCCCCATATTTTCACTTTGGTAAACATTCACTGGGAACTTACGTGCAAAATGCTGCATTAGGTATGCTGAGACCTTTAACAATTAATGGACTATTTGAAAAGAAAAATATAATAATAGCTAAGGAAAATGAAACTATTGTATCCATATTATAGAAGCTTTAAAGTTTTTCATGGGGATAAAGTGGGAAAATGGAGCTCTGGTGGTAAATCTTGGAAACCATTTGAAAGAGATAAGATTTGAAGTTCTGTGCAGTCTGAGAAGGTCTTTGCCATCTGAGAAGGATGGTGACAGGTGGATACCTGGGGAAGAGCATTCCACCAGGGCTGTCTAAGCAGAGGCTCTGGAATGAGATTGTGGGAGTTAAAGGTGAGATTTCCCATGTGGTTGAAGTGGAAGGTGTAGGAGGAAAGCAGGATTTAGTAAGAGATAAATTTACGAACATAGCCTGGAGCCAGATTGTGGGGAGCTTTGAACACTAAACTGAGAAGATTTGGATGCATTCTATATACAGACTGGACCTCGTAAAGGTTTTTAAGGACATGAATTATATAATCAGATAAATTTTAGAATGATCTGGCAGCAAAGTATAGGCTTAATTGGAGAGGACTGAGCTGGGGAAAGGAAAACCAGCTGGAGGTAAACACAATTGTCCAGGCAAGAAAGAGGCAATGACTATATGAACTAGTGAAAATGTATGTCAGAGGCCTTTTCCAAAGAGAAACTAGCTCAGAAATAGAATCAACAACATTTGGCAAATGACTTATTATGCAAACAAATGGGAAGGAGAAACAAGAGCTGGCCTGACATTATCTAATCTGAACAGTGAAGGCACCTCCACAGTGAGAGGAGACAAAGATACGGTCAGTTTGGGGTTTTGTGAAACAGTCAAGCCCATAATAATCTTTCCCATTTCTTGATTTTAATAATTAGTTCTGCACCATTTGGTTCTTTGCTTGTATTGCAGTGTATGTGTATAAATATGCATGTATAATCCCAATATGTGTGCATATACACATATGTAATACTACATGTGTTATGTATTATCTGGGATGCATACATCCCACGTCAGGTAATCTCCCATAATGTAGGAGTGTATTAGAGCTTTGACTATTTATTTATTTTTTAAATAATTTTATTAAATCATAATTGTGTATATTGGTGCAATCATAGGGCAGAATGTGCTTCATATACAATCAGAAATATTTTGATCGTATTGTTAGCCTTCATGGCATTTTCTTGATCACTATATAAAGACATTGATACTCTACATTTAATAAGTTTCACCAGTACCCTGCTAAGATGCACCGTAGGTGTGAGCCCACTAATTGCCCTCCCTTCATCCATACTCCCCCCTCCCCTCCCCTCCCTCTCATTCCCTTTTTAAACATGAAAATAATCCCAGTGAGCCATTGATCCTGAATGCGATAGGCTAATGTTGGACAATGCTGATTCTAGAGTCACTCTTCAGAGGATGAGCTATAATGGAAAGAGCCACGAGAATTAAATATCTCAAAAAACGTGTTGGTCCCTTGGGGACCTGGCACTTATAAGTACAAATATTAACAAACAATACAATGGTCACTAGGATTGTCTGCAAATATGCTCCCTTTCTCTCTGGCAAGGGATAGGATTGCACCATCTTACCTACTATGACCTTGTGACTTGCTTTCCCTCATGGAATGTTAATCCAGAGTGATGCCTGTTCCTTAAGAGAAGACGCTTTAAGGATCTGTACACTCTGTTACATTGTTTTTCCCTCTGCCATGGAGACCAACAGCACTCCAGGCTGTGACTGCTCTGTCATGGGAGAATCACAACACCGTGGAGTAACATCTGGATGACTTGGGGTGGACACGTGCTATCGATGAGACATGATCCTTTGTTGTTTGAAGACATGGAGTCTTGGGGGATTGCCTGTTATTTTAGCATAACCTAATCCATCCTGATTAATATGCAAGAAACCAATGCTAAGGGGAGGCAGTCCTATCTTGTCACTTACTGCAATAAAAATGAACTAGCTGCAGATAGCCTGACCAGAAACACCAAAACATTTTGGCAACTCTGTCCATATTTGACTTATCTTTCAACTGCCAACATGGTCACAACAGTAAAACACATATCTGGTGCTTCCTATGGGCCCCTATTCAAAATGCTTTATAAATATTAACTCCTCTAGTCTTCACAACAACCCTACAAAGTAGATATTTTTATTTTATGGAAGGAGAACCTAAGCACAGAGAGGTTAAATGCCTTGCCCAAGGCCACACGTCCAACAAGTGAGGGGAGCTGGAATTTGAACCTTAGGAGTCTGATTCTAAAATGTATACTTTTGCGTGCAAAGTTCTATTTCCTTTGTGCAATTCAAAATGTAAGCACAAAATCGGCCTCAGAGTTGTAGAAAACATAGATTGCTTCCCTCCTCATCATAAGTCACTCTCCCACTTTGCCTTCATCAATATTCTGATTCCTTTGGGTCATTCCTTCTCCTGCACTTTCAGCCAACATGCTTTGGATGGGGTTGACACCAGTCCTAGTCTACAGATGCATCTGGATTGCCTTAAACTGGCCAGGATGTTTCCTCTCTTGGATTGGTTTGGGGATTAGAGTCCCAGAGGAGAAGTTAGCTGGTCCTTTTGGAGAAAAGAAGGTTCCTTCCCTGTCATTATGACTGGCAGAGTGTGAGTGTGAAGTCTGCATCTGCAGACACCTTTCAACTCTGAGGGACAAGACTAGATTCAGAAAGCCTGAAATGGAACCAACCCTGGGGAAGCAAAGTCAAGGGCCAGAAGCTACTGTCAGAAGGCAGCTGTATCTGTGGACTTCTGTGTCCCATGAACCAGTTATCATAATTCCTTTTTTTATCTTAATCCATTCTTTTTTTTTTAAAGAGGGTGAATAGTTTTATTAGATTGTCAGAATCCCTTTTTAGATGTCTGCTATGTTTTTCAAATGTAGTATTTGAGACAGAACTCACCCCTTGAAACCTGGACCCAGTAGCTGAATCTTCCTTTTCTAGAAGGCGGCTTATACTTGTGTCTTTCCTCCGAAGAATCCAAAAGGACTCACAGCTTTTCTTTTTCTAGTTTTGCTTTTAAATTCTTCTGAGAAATTGGTACCATCGGGTGGAGCTCATTGTTATGAGGTTTAGTGAGAAGAATGTGCCCCCAGTATAATCCCACCTTGGGGGTTGCCTCTTGGTGAACATGTGTGGGAGTGGAACCAGGGAAAGGAAGCCTGCAGAGGGGTGCATTTACTCCAGGTTCATCCCTTTAACTAGTCTTTTACTGTGAACCCATCGCTACAACCCGGCACCCAGCAAATCTTACTCCTTCCAGAACTGGCCCTGTCCAAGGAGATGTTCACACTCACTGTTCATCTTAATCCGTTCTGATTTGGTTTTCACTCACTTGCGGCAAAAGAGTATTAACTCAAACAAAAGTAAACCAACTGGTACCAAAAACAGTAACAAAACACGTAAACATACAAGAAGTGTAAACTAGTCATTTTTGCCCAGAGGCAATGGCTAATCTTAATTATTAAAATAGCCAAATTCACCATTAAACAGAAAGAAGGATAGCACGACAGCAACTCCATGTCATTAACTTTGGAGACGTCTCTACCTACAGATTTAACTGCGAAAGGAGGCACCCTGTGGATCTTAAATAACGTGTGCATATTTTTTTAAGCAAATGGCTAAGAATTATTTCTAACTGGCACCTTTAGTCATTGTTGGAATACAAAGGGCATTGTTCAAGTGCTATTTGAAAAATTTTTGGATTTACTTCTTTGGGTGGCTCGAATGCTTTCTGTTACATTATTAGGTCTCTTGATAAACAGTCTGGGGACCTTTCCATGGCAGAAATAATATTTATTATTTGCTGGTTCAATGATCCCAAGCTCCTACAAATTTAATAAAGTTTCTAAGCAATTTTGTGTTTTATCCATTGCAACAGCATTTGAGGACCTTTGGAAATTTGTCACATACAGATGTACTGGTTCAGCCCACAGCAATGCTTCCCCTATTTATGGAGCCTCAGATCCATTAAATAACTATAATACTTCCTCCCAACCTGATGCCGAAGCCCAATTTCCTTCTAAGCTTTTCTGTTATTATAACTGTAGAATTGGCATACTCTACAATGAGGATTGAAAAACTTTTTCTCTACAGGATCAGAGTGTTAATATTTTAGCTTTGTGGGTCATGTCGTAACTACTCAACTGTGTTGTTGTGGCGTGAAAGTGACCACAGGCAATAAAGCGTGGCTGTGCTCCAATAAACGCTTGTTTACAAAAACAGCCGGCTGGCCTGCTTTGGCTCATGGGCTATGGTTCATCTCTTCATCTAAACTATCAACATTTTACTATTTTAGATGTGTTGAGCAGACACCACAAGGCTTGAGAGTTTTGTTTCCTAGGTGTGAATGGTTTTATGTGGCCAGATCATCTGATTGGGGGAAGGAAGCAAATATTCCAAATTGTAGGTCATATTTTTCTTTGTTAGCATTAATAACAATTACTAATCTTTTCAATTCTTCAAATGAAAAGAGTATAAAAATAACAATTTAATAAGAACCAGTATGTGTCAGACATTAGGCTAACTGCTTTAATTCTTAGCACAACCCTGAGAAAGATGAATGTTTAGAGATAGAAGAGCCTAGAAGGAAAAAGAAAATTTAGAGGTTAGAAGGATAACACAACAGCAACCCATTTCATGAACAATGAAATGAAATGAAACAATGAGTGAAATGGAAAGATCAAGAGCTTTGGACAGATAGACTCGATTTCAAGTCCTGGCTTTCCTACTACATCATTCCATGTGACACTGGCCAGGTTTTATACTTCTCTTAACTTGAGCTTCCGCACTCAAGATTAATTGAAAATATACAATTATATTGTAATTTATAATGTTACCTACATTTTAAGGACATTGTGAAAATTTGCTGAAGTGAAAAAAAAAAAAGCACATAGTCCTGGAACGTGGTGAGCACTCATTAAACTTGAGCCCTTCTACGGGTTGCGCACGATGATGACGTGACTTGCTGAAGGTCACATATTTATATGGGGTGAAATTAGGATTGGCACTCCAGCCTGACTGACTTCAGAGCTCATGAACTTTCTACTGGATTGCACTGTCTCCCAGCTGTAAATTTAAAGTGGCGGTATTCAGCTCATGCATAGAAATTGCTCAGTCTATTCAAATATGGAATTTCCAAAGCCAGTCACACTACGTGACTCACTGCTCTTGGGCCATGGAAGCTGGGTGTATATTTCTGGAAGTAAACACTATGGATCCAGCATATCTCTGGGCTAATGCTGCCATGTGATAACTTGGTTTGTCTTTCCTCCCCTCTTGACCTTAAGTGTAGTTCAGATTCTCTTGCTGCCAAATCCTCAAACAGCTGTAAAATGTGACCTGCACTCTTAACCTCTCAGGAATCTCTCCGTTACCTCAGAGAATTTGGCCACAGATAGGACACAAGGGTGGAAACCAGCCCAGCCTCTCTCGACTACCATTCTCTTGCAAGGGGCAGATACAGACGGCCAGCTCTCAAATGTGACTCAAGAGGTGTCTTTGGTCATGTCCAGAACAATCTCCAACAGGGTACGTTCCATATATAAATTTTAGAGTTGGAGATGAGTGAGGAGAACATCTCCATTTCCATCCTGATTCTGCAAATATGAAAACTGAGAGCAAGGGAAGCTCAAATAGCAAACCCAACCCTTCCAATTTCAGTCCCTGGCCCTTTCCCCGTCCCCATATAATGTGGTGTGGAGGGAAGGAGAAATGCCTAAATTAGCGTTGCCAAACTTAGCAAATACAAACACAGGATGCCCAGTTAAATTTGAATTTCAGGTAGATAATAAATATTTTTTAAAAATACAAATATGTCCCATTCAACATTTGTAATGCTTGTAACATATTTATACTGAATATTGACTCCTTTTTTTTTTTTTTGAGACAGAGCCTCAAGCTGTTACCCTGGATAGAGTGCTGTGACATCACAGCTCACAGCAACCTCCAATTCCAAGGCTCAAGCGAGTCTCTTGCCTCCACCTCCCAAGTTGCTGGGACTGTAGGCGCCCGCCACAATGCCCAGCCCTTTTTTTTTTTGGTTGCAGCCGTCATTGTTGTTTGGTGGGCCCAGACTGGATTTGAACCCGCCAGCTCAGGTGTACATGGCTGGTGCCTTAGCCCGTTGAGCCACAGGCACTGAGCCCTGAATATTGACTCTTTATTTGAAATTCAAATTTAACTGGGGGGGTCCTGTATTTTACCTGGCACACCTAACCTAAATCAAATGCACAATGCTAAGATTCTTCCTTCTGAAAATCATTTGAAAGTGTTATAAATCTGGCTTCTGTAGGAAACAAAAAAAAGCAAAGCAAAGAAAAGAAATTGAATAGACAGGAAAACTCAAAATCTCATCAATTGAAGTTGAAAACAATCAATGACTAGAAAAGAAGTAACATGAAGCTTAAGAGGAACAAGGAAGGAAAGAAAAGAGGGAAAGAAGAGAAAGAAAAAAAAGGAGGAAGACAAAAGTTAAAGACTTTCTAGAATGTTATGATCTCTCGTTTATCTGTATCAGCTCAACCAAATGATGTTCAGCTTACTGTCTTTTCCTCCCAAGGGCCATTCATTCACCACTTGCTCTTCTTTCGCGCTTCTTTCCCTGCCATACACCGCCACCTTCCTTCTCTGCCAAATTAGCAGTGTATTTAAGTTTTAAATTTTAAATCAAAGCTGTACTTTTAGATTACTTAAAAGAGTACTGAAAGATTCAGAAAGAAAAGCTCCCAGCGGCTCATGCCTGTAATCCTAGCAGTCTAGGAGGCTGAGACAGGTGGATTGCCTGAGCTCACAGGTTCAAGACCAGCCTGAGCCAGAGCGAGACCTCATCTCCAAAAACAGCCAGACCATTTGAGGTTGCTGTGAGCTGATGCCACGGCACTCTAGGGCGACAAAATAAGACTGTATTAAAAAAAAAAAAAAGTAAAGCTCTAGTCCTTTTCCTCACCTCTAGGGTAACTCCTTTGAAGAACCACTCTTAAACTTCATATCTATTTCAAAGGTGACATTATAAGTAATTGTCCCTGTTTGCCCAGAACTGAGGGGTTTCCTGAAATGAAGGACTTTCAGTACCAAAATGTAGCCTCAGACAAACTAGGACCAATTGCTCACAGTAGAATATTTCCGTCCCTCTATATAATGCCCTCCCTTTTGCTTAATTTACCAATTTGAGACATTATCTGTTGATTTCCTACTTTGAGAGATGAGTATCCATTTTGGTTATTTTCAAACAGTTGGTACAGCGCTGTTTCCACACAGCACAGGTCCACCAGTTTGGCCTAGATGTCTTCAGAGAGAAGCTTTAGAGAGAATGTGTTTTCTCTGATTAGAGAAAACACGAATCACGTTGTGTGAGCATCAAGTTGCCATTTTATTTTCCCACTGAAATCCTTTCCCCCACCTAGGAATCCTTTTAAATATTCTTAACTTTAATTGCCTTTTTCCCCCCACAAAGAAGTCAATTTAAATTAGGCAGAATCCATCACTGTGATAATTTTTTAATGAGTAAAGATAATGTACTCTACAGAAATTGAAATGAGGTGTTCCCAGGATCATTTGCAAAGTCTCCCAAAAAGTCCTCCTAAGAGTCAGCTGAAATTAATGAATCTCAGCGTCTCAAGACCATCAATACGTTATAACTGAGGACTAGGTTTAATGAAGAAAAAGAAACATACAATAATAATAGTTACACTTTCCAATTTGAGCATTTAGCGCCTTTCATTCCAAGATCCTAAGGAATTTTATTAACATGAATTAAGCTCACAAGTGTGATTTGTTAGATCAACTCACTGATTAACCATCAAGGACTCAAAATATACATGCTACTGATTAATGGAGCTGGATTGAAAGGAGGAATAAATTAACATCACAGGCAGATGGCCCACGGGGCTAAAGCCCCTAGTATTTGGGGACAATCAGGAGAGAAGATGTGCTCCTTAGCTCAAACTTCTAGAATTAACTCTGGTCTTAATAGAAAGTGACCACAGTGTGTTGTTTTCTAATCCGTGTTGGAGCAGTTCTCCTCCTCCTCATCTGGTCTGACCCTCTCTTTATTGCTCTGTCCTCATTATGTCATTGGATGTCAAAGATGAACACGGCTTGTGAAACAGGTGACCTTCAGTTCAACAAAAGAAGTTTTTATGCTTTGTGGAAATCTGAACACATGTTTGGTGAGGAGATAATCGTGGTATAGATTCAAGAACTAAAGTTTTATTTTACAAGTTACTCGGGCCCTTTTGGGGAGTGAGGGAAGGGGATGGAAGACAGTGTTGCCACATTTTTGGTGCTGTACCCTGAGCAGGGTGTTGCCCTGATAGACTCTTTTGTACTAAGAAGACAAACGGTTGCAAATTAACTTTAAATTCTCTGTAATAGTTATCAATAATAGATTGAGTTTACAGAGGTACAAGGAGAATTTTCATTAACCACCGTGCGCACCCAAGGGATGGATCAGCATAGATAATACAAGGACCGTAAACTAAGGGGTGTCTTATTGTCTGATTTCAGCAAACCCTGAATCAAGAGGGCTCAGAGGTGAGGGGATTGAGGCATGGAAAAGGCAACTTCTCATAAAGTTGAAACTCTAATAAAGAAGAAGGACACTGGACTTAACCTTTTCCAGCCAGGATGGACAAATTCAGTACCTTCACTTAAAAGATGGAGTCCCAGAGCGTTACAGTAATTTGGTCAAGTTAAGAAAGCTAGTTCGTGGCAGACCCACAATGGGAGCCCCCTGGATTTCTGTACCTTTGCTGTTAAATCTTCTGGATATGGTGGCTATTTTCTTCTACTGTTGTGTTGGCTGAAAGCATTTTCTGGAGGCAGAAATGAGACAACAGGATTGCTTATCTGACAAACATGGGGAAAATTAGTGCATCTATCTCAGGAAGGTGATGGTAATTTAAAAAAATGGCCTATTATATATGCCAAACACTGGAGGAACACAGCCAAACATTCTGGATAATCCAGGAGAATAATTCGCTTTTGGGTAACAGAATTTACTATGCTCTGTAATATTTAAGCAAAGGTTCAACATGAGGTATCAATTCCCACTTCTTCAGTCATCTAGAAGGCCTGCAAACACAGTCAAGTAGAAAAAAGGGTTATAGATGAATGATAAATTAACATTTAATAAAATGCTAGTATGACCTTGCAAGAAAGATGGAAATGGTGAAGGTCCATGAGTAATAGCAACCAGATTTGAAGTACCCTAAGCAGAAATCCCATCTATAACCCCCAACACAGAGGTTCTGAACCTGTGAGGTGCGACCCCTTTGTAACAATGAAAATACATCATGGCATTAGGAAGGTTGAGAACCACTGCCCTAACAGATAATCATCTGAGGACTTATCAACACCAGAAGAATAAAGAGCTCAATACTTTACGTAACAGGCCTTTCATTGTTGGGCAGGTTGGGTCATTGGGTTGTCCTCAAGTACACTGAGCCAATATACCACACGGCTCCCCTATCATTACTGTCCCTGCATCGTTGTTGTTTCACAGGTCAGCCCTACAAATATTTGAGTGTTGTGATTTTCCAGATTATGCTGGGTTTTCTCCATTGGGTCTTTTTCCTACACACTGCCCGTGGTTCCTTCATTTTCTGCCTATGTGCCTTAGTGTGGGTCCTGGAAAACTGAACCCAATAGACAACAGCATGAGACCTTCTTACCAGTTGATTCCCATTTGGGTTTGGTCAATGGGAAGGACCAAGAGAAACTTGGAGATCAGAAAGAAAGAGAGGTTAGGAGTTTCTTTTCTGCTGCTTCCTGATGTCTACATTTTGTTGTGGTTAATGTCCTTCTGTGGACTAACAGTCCTTCCCCCATGAATCCCTTAACCCCGTATACATCTTTGTCAGCAGCCGCTTAATTAAAGTCCGTTGAATCATCTGAGTTAGAGCCTGTTTCCTGCTAGGACTTTTGTTGAAACACAGATTAAAGAAATAGTCTCTGTTCTTGGACTCCTCCTCAATTAATATGCTTTTCTGACACTATTAGTACTTTGATTTCTTTTATCTGGACACAGTCTAGTTGTTCAAGTCCTTCCTAAAGCGTTTCACCTATACTGAGTGGGCCAGAGCCTTCCAGATTTCATCTATTACCACATTATTTCAATCTCCCCTCTTAATAACATTCTTTCTCTCTTAACTCATGCTGCCACTTGTCCGTCCCTCCCTCCGTCCCTTCTCTCTCTCTCTCTCCCCCTGAAGCTGTCTTACCCAGAGCTTATATTCAAATCACCTCCTTCATTTTTTTTTCATGTGATTTTTCTATTAAGCCAGGTCTGTCTCATTTTTATATTTTACTCCTTGTCAAGAGACTAAATTATTTATTTATTTATTTATTTATTTATTTATTTATTGAGACAGGGCCTCAAGCTCTCACCCTGGGTAGAGTGCTGTGGCATCACAGCTCACAGCAACTTCCAATTCCTGTGCTCAAGCGAGTCTCTTGCCACCATCTCCCAAGTAGCTGGGACTACAGGCGCCCGCCACAATGCCCGGCCATTTTTTGGTTGCAGCCGTCATTGTTGTTTGGCGGGCCTGGGCTGGATTCGAACCCGCCAGCTCAGGTATACGTGGCTGGCGCCTTAGCCTGTTGAGCCACAAGCACCAAGCCCGAGACTAAATTATTTAAAAGACCTGACCCTGGTATTAACATGGTGATC